>VZRQ01005699.1:1075130-1148197 GCA_013397975.1 Machaerirhynchus nigripectus
TCTTTTTTCTTTCAGCCGTAGGCACTTTCCCAGCGGTTCAAAACGCGCACAAAGATTCGAGGGGAGCGCTCGCGGGCACCGGGGCACGGGGAGCCGGGATCGTGGGATCCCCTGCGAAACAAAACTGCCGGAGCCTCCGGTGCTGCGGGAACTGGAGTGGGGGGTCCCCTGAATCCTGGCTCTCCCCAGCAGGAAGGCGGCGCGGCGATGCCCAGCTGCGGTGCTGCTAACCCGGCGATTCACCAGCGTTTTACGAGGGGAGGAAAGGAAAAGTGTAAGCAATCCTGGCGTGATTAAAGCATCAAGTAGCCGAATGAGGTGTACCTGGATTTCATGAATGCGGCCGAAGCCGTCCTTCCAGAAGAACTCGTAGAGGTTGAAGAGGGTGTTGGGTCCGGGCATTTCGTGCAGGGTCTTCACTCTGCCCAGGCGGCGCGGGGGGAGCTCCAGCAGCTCCGCTTCGCGCCCCTCGCCTTTGTTCGCCGCTGCTGCCCGCGGGCTGCTCCGCACCTCCAGGGACTGGCTGCTGCACAGCCGGGACAGCCTGGGAAACCTCCTGCTGGCAAAAAGCGCCTGGTAAAAGTAAGTCCTCTCACATTCAAGTGTCTGCTTGCATTTCATCGTCAAAACTCTGGTGAAGAAAGACATGTCTTTTAATTTTAGAAGGGTCCACTTTGTTCCTGCAGCTGCTTTTTATTTGGTTGCTTTTTCTTCAGTGCCTGCTTTAACTTGTACAAGCAACACTTCTCTGTGGGGATAAGAAGTGAGCAGAGTCCTCAGGCAGGGGCAAAAGGGTGCTCTTTATTGCGAAAAATCAGGCCTTTTTAAGCAACTAGGCCTTTATAAGTTACATATTTTCAAAGGATAACAAATATAATTCAACCAACCACCATAAACCATGCTATGAGCATGTGACAGTTATATAACTTGTTTTTGATGGTTACGTAACTTGCTTTCTACCTCTGGTCCAGCTGAGTCATTTCCAGAATCCTTTTCTACTTAGCCAAAGTACAAGGAGTCAGCCATAATTTTACAAAGGCCACAGCGCCCTTGTTCTGCAAGGCTTTGCCTATCTGTGACATCTCCCCGTTTTTTGTTTACCTGTTCTCTTGCTAAAACAATCTGTACTGGTAAAGCCATTATCTTGTTAAGGCTACTATCAATCATTTGTTGCACACAAGACAAAATACATGGGATGCATATCCCAATCAATAAAAACACACCAAAGATAACTATGCCATACATTACTAAACGTTTAAGCCATACCCCAAAGCCGAGGTTGTTGATCCATGAAAACATCCCCCACCAATCACCCTCATCGTGCTGCTGCAGCTGCTTAGTAAGCTGTTTAAGGTTACTGATACTGTTGTGAATGAATTCTGAAGGATCACTTAAGTTCATGCAACACGTGCCGTCAAATTCTTCACACCCGTGGCCCTAAGCCAACAGCAAGAAGTCAGTGGCCGCCCAGTTCTGCAGTGCTGCATGTGGCACTGAGTTAAGGTCGATTAGCATTGCTGAAAGAGCAGCACTAGTAGCATTAGGTTCCTTTGCAAGCCAGCAGCCAAGCTTGTTTAAGGAAGCCAAAGCGTGAGCAGTACCAGCTGATGGTATCAAGCTGCCAGCGATGCGCTCCACAGTGTTCCAATAGGTTACCTTTGGATCGCATTTCTCGTTAAGAACACGCGCTGTGCCTAACCCGACACTGCGCTGCAAGAATTAAAGCAGTCCGATTTGGATGAAACAAGGTTAGTTGGACAATGGTACGTGGTCCGCCAATACCTTTGCGTGGTATACCTTTCCAGACACGCTCGCTGCATATTAGGGACAAGTCTGAAGGGAAAGCAATAGCGCTAATGCCAGATGCCAGTTGACTTTCCAAGGTCTGGTTGTATCACAAGGAAGCATTGCTAAAAATACCTTTAGGAGAGACATCAAAGTTAACTCTTTCATAGTTTCATCAAAGTTAACTATATTCATATAAATGTCAGGTGTATAATCAATGTAGAAGCATAGCAAAGCACGCAAGTTCCCTAACATACCTAGTTCCTATGGCTGCGAGGGCAAAGCCAGAAAGTCATGCATCCTTCTCAGATCTTTGTACCATGTCTCATCCCATCCTGCAATCTTTCGCCAGGTGTCCTGGCACCATCACCTGGGCTGCAATATACCTGGTGCTGTGCAGTTTTGCTGCACAGTTTCATTGTACAGCTTACCGAAATGCTTCTTGTCAATGGGTACCCCCTACCAGGCACGTGCAGAAAGGATGGCTGGGGGTTGTCATAGAGATGCACATAGTATTGGTGCACGTAGCATTGGCAAGGGCGATCCATACCTTTGCACCATCCAGTGTAGGGGGTAAGATACTTGCAGTGCTCTCACCAATCAGGATGATGCAACAGATGGTCGCACACACCATGAAGGAACCCATTTCACACAGTGACCTTTGGAGACACAAGCATAACCCCTACCTCATGTTAACAAATCTACAGGTCCTGCCCACTGCCCTGTTAACGGGTCCTTTACCATCACTGGAGGCCTAGGCCGAGCCCTTGTATCAAAAGAATATTGACTTTGCATGCTGTTTGGCCAGCTTCCCCTTGATTTAGAAAATTAGGAACATACACGGCTTTTGCTAACCTGTCATGTGGACACTCCAACTCCCCTTTCTTTTGTTTTTGAAGCATAGTTTTCAATGTTCTGTGGGCACGTTCAACCATAGCCTGCCCAGTGGGAGAGTGGGGGATACCTGTGTTGTGGGAGACGCCATTGCTGTAAGAATTGGCAAGTCCCTTCAGAAGCATAAGCAGGCCCATTGTCTGTTCTGCTAGTGTCAGGAAGGCCTAAAGTAGCAAAGCATGTGAGCCCGTGCTGAGTGACATCACGAGTCTTCTCTCCTGTATGAGCAGTTGCCATTAACAAGTGGGAGAACATGTAAACAGTTACAATAACGTATTTTAAACGACCAAAGTCTGGAACGTGAGTAACATCAAGTTTGCCAGATAGAATTGGCAGTCAGGCCTCGAGGATTGGCACCATCTGCCAAAGGAGCAGGAGCAACTCCACGGCAAGAAAGACACAATCGCAAAATCAAGCTTGCGAGGAGGTTAATTGAAACTGCTTGGGTAAAGAGCATGCATTCTGGTGAAAAACATCATGAGATACCTTCGTCTGAGCAAACTTATTTGGCACAACGTTTGGCACAACAGTGGTATCTGCACAGTTATTACCTTCTGCAATAGGTCCGGGTAAACCTGTATGAGAACAAAAGTGTAGCACATAAAAAGTCATACTGTCAGTTGTTAATCAAAAGCCAGTGTTCGCAGTTCTGTACATAAAAGTGGGTTATCAACATACTGCAAATAGGCAGATTCTAAATGAAAAAGTACATTAGCAGCATATGCAGAATCAGTTACAACACTGAGTGGTTCGGGTGGAAACAAGTGAAAAGCATAGCAGATAGCGGCTAAATCAAAAATTTGCACTGAAGCATTTTGCAGTGTCAGAAGCCTTTTATGCCATTGGGCAGAGTCACCCTTACACCAAACTACTGCAGCTTTGCTGGTTCTGCTGGATGCATCCATAAAAACAGGCAGTCTGCCGACACTGCGGGGGGGTCATACTGCAGCGGCGTTTTACATATAACGGGAGGCTACCCATCTCCGTCCACAGGCGATGTGAAGGGTAGTGCATAGACAATTGTCCTGAAAAGCCTGCAAGTGCAATCTGAAAGTTAGTGTCTGACAACAACCATGACAGGTTTTCTTTGTTTGCAGCACATAGATTACATGTGGGTCTTGGCCACAGAGCATCTGCAGCCACTCTCTGCCTTTCATAACCAACTGCGCTAACACTGACAGTCCACACAGTCTTTGTTGCTGTATGAGGTACAAATAGCCACTCTAACACATGCGAGGGATCACTGTCATCAGCAAGCCACCGAAACAAAACTGCAAAAGGTGGAAATCTACTAGCTACTATGGCAAGAGAAATGGGTTTATCAGGGTCCCATCTCCAGCCTTGGCGCTTTTCCAGTGCCTCGGATGTAGAGTAAATGCCAGTCTGCCACTTGCTGCTACAGCCTGGAGTAACAGCAGGCAGTAATTACCGTACTTAATCAGATCAAAGTAATGAACTCTAAAGTTTGAATACCAAGATGCTATCGCTGACGCATGGAGTCATTCATACCTCATAGAATTATTATGCTTTACTTGATGCTGAATGTACTGCATCCCACACAGACATTACTTAGAAGAGTGAGATCATGAGTCACGATTTACTACACAAGAACTACAGTGCTGTCCTAAATCCCGCTACTACTAGTAATTCCACAATTACAGGACTCAGTATTAAGCCATTTGCATTTAGTAGGTTGTGGGTTTTTTCCAGTTTATGAAGGGGGAGAGTAGTTTCAAAGCAATTCATAAAGCTTTTAAAGAGAGAATTATGCAGAAGAACACTGCCTGACTTGCTCAGATAAACCTGTCACAGGCCCCTCCCATCATACTAAATTATCATTTGGTTCCTAAATTGCCTTTAGAGCTGGTCCAAACTACTATCAGAAGTAAATAATGCTTTAAATTGGGGAGAGAAATTCAGCACCAGAATACTGCACAATTATCTCTTCTATATAAGCCACTCAAGCACTGCCATGGCTGCTTCCAGGTGGTGAGGCCGAAGACTCAGTATGAGAACCAAGTGTTACAGGGTAGGGCTCAGAGCCTAAACAAGGTTTAAATTGAAGCAGATCAGTTCCCTTTTTAAAAATTACCTGATTCTGATACAGAGACCAAAACCAAGCACCATCTGTTCTCAATTATGCTTCTAACATTTCTACAGTCTCAATTTGTGAATTCATGCTAATAAGAAACAGAATTCAGTATTCTTCTGAAGCACATTTGTCATACAACCAGGATAGCTGTACCATGCATGCTCCTTCCAGTATGGTAAAGATTTATACCAACCTATTTTGAACCAGCAGAGGTTGTTCCTAAAGCTCTACAATCAGCAAAATAACACCTCTTAATATAACACCAAGTAGCGTGCTACATTATTAAGCAGATGTTACTTAGAAAGCATTCTTCTGCCACAAACCACCACCATTTCTCCTATAATTTTCTAGAATTATACTGCAGTCTTCATTAAAAACAAACAAACTCAGGAATCTTTCCTTCACACATTCTTCCAACTCACCTTGTGAGAAGTCAAAATGCTTTTTGATTCAGTAATAACTTCTGTGGTGACAGTGCACTGTTTAGCAGTTACAAAGGTTTTATTGCATGGTTAATAAATAGAATATAAATAACAAGAGAAACAGCTTTTATTTGAGCAACTTCTCAACAGTAGCAAGCAAAATGAGGAAAACAAGCACGGAATTTATTTGTATTTACTACTAATGCTTTCCTTGAGTTTACTTTGGAGACAGAGTCCCTCTTTCTTCTTGTCTTCAACTTCTGATATATTTCTGACCAATTTGTTAGAATTTTAATACAGGTTAAATCACAAGTATAAATTAGCTCTCGGTTTAAAAATATAATGTAAAGTGCTCCTCTTGGGATTTGTTCAGCTCACTGAATGATTTTATTTAGACATTTTGAAAAACAGTATATTGTTGAGCAGACACAATAATCAGATAAATATTTCAAACATCAGTACAAACTTCATTTACAAAACCTTTTCAGGACTCTTCTGAAAAAGGATCTTCAGCTGATAAAAATAAAATCTATTAATTACCCTGAAAACCAGACAAGCTCTTCTCTTGAACGAAGTGGCCTGTATGCTTCTGCCCTCTGGGCATGAGGAAAGGAGGGCATAAGTCAAGGAGCCAGTGCCACACAAAAAAGTATGTGCTGTGACATATTTGTATCTTCAAGTTTTTAAAAATATTTTCGTGGTAAGATTTGGTTCCTTCTTTGCTTTCCCATTCACCTATGAGAGCACATACATTGGTAAGTAAATATGTGGCAATACAGATGCATATAAAAACGTCTTTTAAAGGACCTGTCATAAATTTCAACTCCATCTTTTCAGCTACAGGAACAAATACATGGATCCACAGTTTCAACAAAACGCCCATGTGAAGACGTCACTTCCGGAAGCGTTTGAACAGGGGGTGGATGTGTTTGTTTGAAGATGCCTTGCTCCGTGAGGAGTGGTATTCCATGTAAACTGTATCATCTGCTCCGGACATGGAGCTCATGGTGCCTGTACGACGGGACACCTGCAAGTACAAGGAGCATAAGCACGTGCTTAGTGTGTGATCAGAGGTTTTGAAAGTATTTTCACTGCATGTGACTTAGAAGATTTACTTCAAAATTTGTAACGATAGATCTGTTACCTTCTCAATTTCTTCTAAGTGCCCAAAAAGTGAATTATTCCAATAGCTACAGGCTAATGCATATTAGAAAAATAAGTCTGTTCTCTAATGTTTCACAAAGATACCAGGTCATCAATGACATCATCACATTTAGAATTGGATGGAAGTGAAATGGTCCAGTTCTGTCCCACCTGTGATCATGCTTTTCAAAGAATTCTTCATTACCTGAGCTGACTTTGAACCATATTCTCCAGCAACTACTTCCTCCTCAGCATCCAGGTCAGATGCTTGCAGGACTTTCTGGAGAAGCTGCTGCTGTTCTTCTTTGGTTGAAAACGAAAGTTCTTCCTCTTCCATGCCTGCCAGCTTTGTGATCACCTAAGAAACAGAGCACACTAAAAGGTGAGGGCTCTTCCTCCTCACTGTCAGCTATTCAAAACCAAGACAAGGATTTCTGATGCCATATCCTGTTGGAACTGCCTTCAACTTTTATTAATGGTTCTAGAACAACTTCACACTACAGATAGCACAGAAACATATAAAATCTCGTTAGGTGATGCACATATACATAGACACACATTTCTTGTTATATTATAGCTGGAAATGCAAAAGACAAACCTTTGGCGGGGGAAAAGGAAAAGAAGAAAGAAAAGCTCTGGGCAGAGGATGTCAGCTAAACACTGTTTATACCAGCTCGCTTGTGAGAATAACCTTCATTAATGAATTCCACAGCTGGAATTCTCAAGTACTGGACCGAATACTAACATTAAACAATATGAAAATTACATTCTTAGGCCCCAAGCATAATAAATAGAAGGGACAAGTTACCTTGAAGCTATAACCTTGATCTACAAGAAACCGTTGCCGTTTCGTTGAATATGCCATTTCCTGAGTGTCTTGGGATACAAGGGAATAAAAAAAGGCATTGTATTCCTCTGCAACCATGCCTAGGAGACAAAAGCACTCAGTGATTAGTTCCATTTGGAACACTGCAACAGAAAACAATGGAATAAATACTGAAAACAGGTATTTAAGTTGTCCCCACAAAAACTATTTGCATTGTTTAGCTGCACCCAGACCTTGTATAAACTGACACAGCATGGAAACTCCTACTTTTGTTCTTAATAACTTGAGGATAGGTGAAAAGACAAAAACAGAAAAGGAAATATAAGCTAACACAATCACACAGGTGCTCTAAGAAGAATCTGCTGCTTTATCCTGCTAGGCAAAGTGAAAGTTAAAAATTGTTTTTAAGTCTGTTATGTCATGAAGAAGTGAAAAGTCAAGAGCAAGGATTGCCATCCATGTCAAAAAAGTTCAACAGAAAAAAACAAAGGAAAAGTTTTATCCATGTAAACTAGAGTCTGCAGTGGTTTTGAATTTAAAAAGTGAGACAAAGATACTTAGCTAAGAATTAATAGGACTATCTGAAGACCAGCATATACCAGGCTGTGTAAAAATTATCTTTTTACACTTACAGTCCTTATGGTCTGTTACACTGGTAACAGGGTTCTATTTTAAAATCCAGGGTTTCACCAAGACTTTCTCAATTCACTAACATGGGTTTTGTTTGCATTTTCAAACAAAGCCTCACCTGTAACAAGCACAAACTGCACATCAAATAAGTGTGTGCAGAGCTTAAGTCCAAGTAGAATGTATTTTAAGAATAATGTTTCTAAACAAAAAAAAATCCTTTGGCCATGTTTTACAAAAATATGCTAGTCAAAAACCAAATCCAATTTTTAAAAGCAAGTAGTCAACAGTATAAAAAATGTGACTTCTACAGGCTTGCTTGCTTGTAATTTACAAACACTTTCATGTTGAAGAAAATATCAAGGAATGAAAAAGTGAGAGAACTGCCAAAGAACAAAAAGTCAGTTTTCTTTCAGCTATTTTTGTCCTTTGGAAGTTCTCTCATCACTAAATTTACTGACCCAGAAGATGCTTCATTTTCACTCACTGGTATAAAGGTATATTCTCTTTAACTAAAACATAATCCAAGGACAATATAAAGAAACCTCATGAACATCCAGTTCCTCCTGCTCTAGGATTCAATGATCCAAGGCCCAGAGGCCAGCCACCACCTCCTTTACCTTTTTTGGCTCTCAGCACTCGTCCCAGTCTTTGAGCCTCCTGCCTTCGCGACCCACCATGGGATGAAATCTGAATGAGAACATTGGCTTCGGGCAGATCGAAGGACGTGTCCCCTACCTGCAACAGAGCAGCACCCACTGAGCAGTCTCTTACTTCCACATTTCCCCAGCCAACGCTACACACAAAGCACAGCTTTCTTTGTGAGCTGTGATACGAAGATGTCAAACGCACACCATCCATGTGCAGCTGACTCTTAATAGTTCATTCTGAAGATAGGCACAAGGACATAGTGAATGTACTCACTCACCTTGGAAATGAAAATAGTGTTGATTTTTGGATTGTGCTTGAAGTTTTGTAGAATTTGCATTCTTTCCCCTTGTGCAGTTGGACCATAGATATAGGGTCTGAAAAGAACACAACATTTGCAAATTAAATAAATTCAAGATTTCTCACTCATTTCCTATGAGGTACCATTGCAGGGAGTGCCGTACACATTCAAGCAGATATGAAAACAAACCAAATTCTGGTACAGATTTCAGTTTACTTTTAGCTTGTTTGGCTCTTCATGGCAGCTGCCCAGAGGTTTGTGGAACCCTCTGCAGCAACCCAGTGAGCCAGAAAGAAATTCCGACGGTTACAAAGGTTTTGCAATTACATGCCCCAATGAAGCTGTGTATCAACAGACCGAATACATTTGCTAAGCCTACATGAAAGACTGAAGGCAGCTGTTAAAATAAAGAGATTTTTTCTCCTCAAATGTCCTGAGTTAGCACACTGACAGCTGCAACCTTTGCTTCCTATTTAAACACTTGAAAATCCAGGCTTCTCTATCAAGGATACGCTGGGTGTCACAAACAGGCTGCTGGGTGTTGTTCTGGGAAAATTATTTTTGCTTTTAAAGCTAACCTCTTGCCCCTTCTAATACCTTCTGAGCCTACTGAAATGAGAAAAAGGCCCCAAACATTTCATGAGCAACTCACAGTGGCATTTCACCTACTGTTTCTAATGTTTGACAATAAATCACATGGAACATTTAATGTCTCAATCATGAACACACAAATCACACAAACTCTCAGTCACCCACAGACTTCATGAGTAACTTGGACTACTATGAATTTTCCAGGGTCTGGCTGTTTTATTCCTGCCTAAGCAGAGTTAAAAAACCAAAAAGCTAGAAAGAGCAAAGCCCACACAAAACCAGTGAGAGGCATGCAGGATAGCACAGCCACTGCTTTTTCTTCTGTTGCACTAATTTTCCAAATGCTGGTTTACCAAACATCCCCAAACAACAGGAGTTAAGCTTTCCAATTACTGCTTTGTTCACATTTCCATAAATTATTTCTAACACAAGGAACCAAGCTCAAATTTTTCATTTGGTATTGCACATACATGAATGGTAGCTGAACATAACCATGGCAGTGCACAGGACTACGGTTTTCTATTCTTATCAACTAATTCCTGTGCACTGGCTCTTCCTGCTTTCTTTACTACAAACTTTATTCTAGGGTTTTTTACCACACAGTCCTGGTCATCTCTAATTCTTCTATTCAGTGTATTTAAGTAGACTTTTAGGAAAAAAAAGCTAAAAAATGGAAGTGGCAAATGAGTCAACTATGAAGAAGTACCATCATTATTCAATTAGTAGCATTCAGTAATATTTTAAGTCTTATTTTAAATTTCATTTAGTATTTAAATTGTGAAGCTAAATGGCAGATTCAAACAACCTAAAGCATTTTTGAGCCTTCCTTTTCTTGAGACCACCAAGTATGCATTCAAACACATTTTGTATTAAGAATAGAATAATCCTGACCTCCTAGCTATTAATCCTTCATTTTAACTTACCCTGATCCTACTTGACAGCAATTCATTGACATTCCTGAGTACTTTTCTGAATCTAGAACATTAAGTGCTAAATGGATTCTTTTTTCAGTGACTCATTTTCCTTACTGCAAAAGACACTTGAGGGATTTGCAAAGATAGATTCCTCTCCCATTAACTGGCACAACTGACAAAACCACAGAGGCACAGTCCTTCAGAAACAGTGATTTAAACATATTCCTAACACCAGTAAAACCAGTCAGCACATGAGCTATGCTATACTGGATGACAGACTCATGAGAGGGAAAGATGGCCAAGCAAATTTGGATTCTATGGCCCTAAAAATTGCAGTCAAAATAACTCCTGTCACGTGCATGGTCTTTCCCTGATAGTTCCCCACTACCAAGGGCAAGGGGGTTAAGGGAGGAGCCAGCAGAGGCAGCCAGACTGTGGCCACCTTTTCCCCCATCTGGGAGCCCACCCACCCAGCAAAGCTTCTGTCAGGCCATGAGAAGGGCAGTGGGAGCTGTGCTTCTGCTGGGCACACAGCCACAGCACTCCTGCTGTACCCACTGGGCTGGGCTCTCTTCCACACACAGAATTCCTGTCCTGCACAAACTAACAGTTCCCTTTGGTTTAGCCTGCTCACAGCAAACTGATATAGAACTCTATGGTTTTGTAAAACAAAGGCTCCCTTCACCTTTGTCAAACACTGCAAGCCTCCTTTCTTTCTAATAGTGACAGCTGGATAACCTGGAGCTCCATAAATGATGTGAGAAATACAGAACACACGCCAAAACATAAAAAGCAGCCACCTACTATTTCTTCAACTGGTTTTCTGGCCACGCTTCCACAGCATCTACACCACTTACAACTGCTGTGCTCTGCAGCTTCCCCCCCTCCCAGCATTGCCTGTGCTGAAGGCTTTGTCTGTGGTGCACTGATCAGTGCTAGAGACATTCCAGAGGCATCATTACAGCTAATCTCTGTCCAGACAGATTAAAAAAATGATGAAGGAGACCACGGGTGTTGGAATTCATCCAGCACCATTAGCTCTGCTTGCTATTTAATGTCACAGCATGCCAGCACAACACGGCCCTGAAACTGCAGTCAGAACTGATCATGAATTTTGGAAAGTGTAAGGCTTGTTTGTGGTTTTGCTAAGAAGAACTGCTGAAATTCCTAGACATGAAACCATACACCATCAAAATGCCCCACAGCTTCCAGCAAGCAAGGCATTATTTGGGCTTGTCAAAGAAAGGGTGAGGACAGCTTATATGGTTATGTTTCCCAGTAATCGCTCTATGCCTGACCCTGACAAACTCTCCCTGATCATCCCTCCCCAAATCCAACCAACAGACTGATGCTGACCTCTCATTAAAATCTGTTTGCACAGCCTCCCATAACTGCACTCGTGTTACAGTCATTTAAGGTAACTGAGGAGCTCTAGGGAGAAATATCCTTTAGTTTATTAAACAATTACTGCAGTTCTAGGTAGCGCACTAATACAGCACAGAACCCAAAAGAGCTTGTCTTAGTTTTTTTAGACAACGGAAGACCTTTTGAGAACCTGAAGAGGGAGGCCCTGGGTCTCAGAATATCTTGAAAGATCCAGAGTGCATATGTTTGAAAACCTTTGTCTCAGAGAGAGAGGGGAAGCTACCATCCATAAAGAAACAGTTCTAGTGATATTTCTAAAAGCCCCTCATTTTTCCACTGGCTTTTACTAATACAAATAAAATAACATAAAATAAAATACTAAATCTTTCACAGAAATCCTGGATGTAAACTTTTATGAAACAAATGCTAAACAGAGCCTCTTTTCGAACACCGAAATCATGCTGCAGTGTCAGTAAGGTCCGTCCAAAAACCCTCCTGAGCTTTTTATGCAGGTGGACCAGAGTTACAGCATTACAAAAAGTATCAAAGACTACTGAAAGCTGTGAGATTGCAAGGAATTTGCATGGAAGGAGGAAAGCAATGGTGCCATCACTGGTAGTGAACACTTACTTCCCAAGTCTGACTGCATATTCCTTCAGTGCAAACACATTGTCAGCAAAGACGATGATTTTATCATTCCGGCGCTCATGAAACTTAATCAGGAACTGACAGGCTCTGAATTTATTTGGGTTCATGGTGTAGAGCAGTATCCTTTTCTTTGTTTTGATAGCTACATATTCTCTGTAAAATTCAGGTGACATCGGGCACCAGACCTACAATTAGAAAACACACACACAGACAAAGTAATGCTCCATTATTTACTTATTTAATCCCCATGGGAATTGAAAAGATATTGGGGGATGATAATGCATTAGGACTTTCTGTATAGTGCAGGCCACAGATTTCAACAAAGTCATTTCTGTACCAAAATGAAAGCTACCAGTCAGTGAAGTCTCCTGCACTGCTAAAATCTGTTTAACCTCGTCAACATTTCGGTGTTCCAAACTGCTCAGGCATTGAGATCCATGACAGAAATAGGCAGTTTACCTCTCACCCATATGCTGGAAAGAACAGAGGTCACACCATTAAACTGGAAAGAATGGTGAGATCCAGTCCTATGTTTCCAGGTTTCATCCTCATATGTTCAGGCTTGAAATAAGCAGGTGTTTTCTTATGCTTTTTAAAATTTCTACTACTATTCTTTGTTTTAAGAGCTGCAAGAATTTTTCTCAACGTTATAAGCATACTAAATAAACACTAATAGTACCAAAAAGCAGAGCATCACCTCAGCACACTGGACTTTAGCAATGTAGCCACTGTTCTGCAGCTCCATCCAGTTGGCTTCATAGAGCTTTGGTCCAATCAGGAAGTTCAGGTCAACAATTTTATCATCTTCTCTGACCAGGGTAGCAGTCAGCCCCAGTTTACAGTGAGCTTGTACAATAGTGAGCACACGTCTGAACATTTTTGCTAAGAAATCCAAGACAAATTTTTTGTTAACTTTCCTGAACGGTTTTAGAAGATAAATACTGCAACTTTAAAAGACATTTTCATCAACTCCTGAACATAAGACAAGCACAGCATTGGGAAATCATACCCCATTGCACATACACTCCTAACAAATCTGTGTTACAGCAAAACTTCACAGTGATTGCAGCTTTATTTTGCATTGTCAAGTGTACTCTGAAATTCCCTGTAAACCTTCTGGCATCTTTATTATTTCCCATTCCCCAAGAGAAAATCAATATATTCAGAGATTACATGGCTTGGTTTAGGTCTGTATTATTTCCTAGAAAGAACTATGACCCAAGGACTCTTGGCTGACTGCCACATTCAGGACTGGCAGGATATGGCAGAATTACTCATCTTTGGTATTGCTAGAGGTCACAGAGGAGTTGCTATACCTTCATTTCTATCAAACCAAGTGAGAACAAACGTGACAGAACAGTGCCAGCACTGTGCTACTTTGATAAAATGGCAATTAATCACCAAGGTCTACTTCTGAAATCCATTACTTCTGTAGACACCAAATTAAATTCAAATGAGAATAAGGTAGAACAGCTAACAGAATCCTGGGTGGTATTTTTATCCAGGGTTATTCCACAGACACTTTAATACTACATTATTACTTTCCAGTAGTATAGATCTCCATTAAGTGTCATTTTCAAAGACAACAGTTATTTCTGGATGGCAATCACTATGGTTACTCAGGCAGTGCCAGCAACTGCACTGCATCTAAGAGAAGAAGGCAGATGAATTCCTCTCCTGTTCAAATATGTCTGCAGCAAAATTATGCAAATGTAATTCAGGTATTTTAAGAGCACTTTATCAACCCACACAAAGGAACTTGTACTTTACACTGCCATTACAGAAAACACAGAAAACTAGTGGTCAGCTAAACTATGTAGTATCGGGAAAAAAAAAAGAAGTAGAACAAGGCAGTTTACTTGTCTCAAAACCCTGAACCACGGGTTTACTCACTCCATTAATCATGAGAAGAACAGCAAAAAACCACCACTTCTAAAAGAACAGAGGGACATTAACAATGTGTGCAACATGGAAGGTTTGCACGCCCCTTCCTTACCAGGGATGGTATGGACTTCATCCAGTATCATAAGGCCCCACTCTTGACTTTTAAGCCACTCCATTACTCTTTCTGCTTCCCAGGACCTTTTTGTCGTGTGCCCCAACATGGAATATGTACTGATGGCCACAGAACAGCCAATGGGCTTGTCTTTGGCATCAGACGTGAAGCGACAGATCTGGCTGTCGTCAATGGTGGACCACATCTTGAACTGGGCCTTCCACTGCTCCACAGACACCGCGGAATTCCCGAGCACCAGGCACCGCTTGCGCACAGTGCACGCAGCCGTCACTCCCACCAGAGACTTGCCAGCACCTGCAGGGCAGGAGGAGGGACACTCATTAGCCATCTCTCAGACACCACTGGAGTAGGAGGAAAACAAAACAAAAGAGCAAAGGAAAACTGTGAGAGAATATGAAATCATGTAAGGGCAAATTCTTTGTTGTTTCTTTGCTACAATAGTCTTAAAGAGATCAAGTATTTGCTTCTTAAAAAACCAGCTGGATTGTCTACTAAACAAAAATGTATTTCCTCAAGAAAAAAAACGTAAATAATGGCTTTGACAATTAGAAACAATCATTTTAATGCTTTTTAATTTCAAAAGAATGTTAAATTACAGGTGGCTACAGAAAGCTTCCCTAAGGGCGATCTATTCCTCTGTCCCTGCCAATTATGCACATTCCCCCACAAAGCAAGTCCATACATCTTCCCATCCTTCAGACTTCTCCCAGACCCCTCATGCACTCTCAGGCCCTCAACAAATCTCCCACGTGCCTCCTCCTTCCCCAAAACCGAGGGCACTGGCACACATTCTCCTGTTTGCTCCTTTTTCCCCTGTCTTCTGCAGGTTGTCTCAGTCTCCATGTTTCTCATTTCTTCCTCAAACTCCCTGCTCAGCACTTGTGCACACAAGCTCTTTTCTTCCTTGGACTCCCCTTTATGCCACCTTTGTATTCCCAGTTCCCCCCAGTTTCCTTATTCCCAACCAAGGAACAAATTCCAATGCCAATGGCTTTACATTTCACGGGAAGATGAGGAGAGGTGGCAAGGGCACAGTGGAAGCACGACTGGCAGTGTGAAGGTACCACAGCTGCTCCCCAGCTCTGCAGCCCCTGCCAGGACACTGACAGCTCTGTGACCCGGCTCTCCCTCAGCACAGCCTTGCCACCTGGTCACTAAAACCCACCAGGACTCTGCACACTGTGACCACAAC
This sequence comes from Machaerirhynchus nigripectus, assembly GCA_013397975.1. Taxonomy (NCBI): domain Eukaryota; kingdom Metazoa; phylum Chordata; class Aves; order Passeriformes; family Dicruridae; genus Machaerirhynchus; species Machaerirhynchus nigripectus. The sequence continues at coordinate 1,090,596 of VZRQ01005699.1, forward strand.
AGTCCCTACTGCTGTCTGAAATCCAGGCAGCTGTCATCTTTGGAATTCACTTTACTACAGGCAAATAAAGAACAAATTGTCTAAGTACCTACACAGAAACTTACCACATGGCAAGACAATAACACCAGACCTGGCTCGTCCATTCCCAAACATCTTCCTTAGGCTTTTCTCTTGATAGGGCCTGAGGACAGCAGTAGGTTTCAGATCTATATTAATATCAGGATTCACAGAATCATTTCTGAAATCATATTCTGCCAGCAAGGGGTACTCCAAATGGATACAACGCTTCTGAAGTTCTTCAATCATCTCCTGAGGAGGAAACAAAGCTTCGGTTGATAAATTCTCCACATCTGAATTAATTTCTTTTTCCGTAAAAACAACTAGGTTACATAGTACCAAGTGAAGTTACATTTATTTTTTATGTTTATGAAGTCTGCAAGACCTAAGGTTTATTCTGGAAACTTTACCTGTGATCACCCGACCCCCCTACACATTTTAAACAACAGTTAATATTAGAGAGGGGTCCTTAGGGAGATGGAAGAACATTACACATTCAGCTCAGATTGTTGCTTACCCAGCAATGACTAAACTACACCCTGACGTCCTGCAACAAAGAGTTCAGTAACAGACACAAAAGGTTCTCCATGTTATACAAAGCTGCACATCTGTTACCCTGAAAACATCCATACCCTGTATGGAAGTTATTCCAAGACAATGACAGGCTGAATCAATCACCAAGAGCTTGTTGGTTTGCACTGGCTTTTGTCAAATAAACAAAACAGCTACTAAGTTATCCTTTTTAAAATTCCTTTTTCCCCCACTAAGGCATCATCAGAATCACCAAATCAAAAAACAACTTGAGAAATTCTATAGAAGCTCTCTGATGGTCAAGCAAGGACTGTGCTCCAACCCTCAGCTCCCCTTCTCAAGTGATGAAACTGGAACCACCAAGAAAGAGTTCCATCTGCAACCAAGCATTACAAAACAAAAGCAAGAGGGGAAAAAACAGGAGAAAAAATGCTCTCTGAAAGCAGCTCTCCACTGAATTCTCACTTGTCAGCCACTTGTGACAGGAACCTCCCTGAGTCCCTGGAGCCCCTCTGGCCTGTGAGCACTGCGCCTTGCAGGCTGGGAAGGAACAATGCCCAGCCTGCCACCCTCTAAGATTCTAAACTTTGGAAGGCAAAATGAAAGAAATGTTAATGATTTCCAGGGATCTCCCCTACCAAACAGAGCCACAGTACTTCCTAGTAAGTTTTCATGCTTATGTGCTTCTGTGCAACATTCATACCTGCTTGACTTCAAAAGACACCGTCTGCGTTTCCTCCTCCTCCTCCTCATCTTTGTCCATCTGTTCATAAAACTCAAATAAGTCAGCTGGGACATCTGGCTTATTCTGAGCATCTGTTCCCTGTGAAGTTGATGGACCAAGGCCACCTTCACTGGATTTGGAAATCTAAAATAGAGGAACATGAATTTTCACCAAAGGTTTCATTAGGGACACATTTGGGCTCCCCTCTTCCCCCCAAATTTGGGCTCATTGAAGAGGCAGTGTTTGTTGCTGGCAGACTGAAGCTGATACCAAAAGCAGACAATAACCAGTCCAAACTACTCAAGAGTTTACCCCCAGTCACTGCAGTAATTTTATAAAATGGCTGGACATACCGCTGATTTACTTGTGAATGTCTCTGTAATGAGCTCTGTCTCTTCACCCTCAGCATTTCTCAGGCGACATTCTTTAATTACATGGTCTTGAAGAAGCTGCTGAATGACATCAGGGTGGGTACTTTCCACAAAATACCTAAAATAAAATAATAAAGGAAAACATTTTTATGAACTCATCAACTGAATAACTCACAGGAAGAGTGGCATAAATGATTAAATGCATAGCTGTCCCAGATGCACTCTCAAGCATCCAATCTTGGGGTGCTAATTTTAAAATACAGACGTTATGGCAACCTAAACTTTTAAAAGATGCCTCATACCAAAAGCATCATGTACTGTGCAGTTATCCATCCATCTTGCTCATATACTCTCTAACAAAACACGAGTGGCAAAACTCCAGAGTAACTGCCCACAGAGACCCCTCACATACATGTCTTACTTGTGACATGCAAGTGAAGTAAATGGTTTTGAGACTGAACTGAGGTAAGTTTGTGAAAACTTTGCATGTGGTGTTTTCAAGTCCTATCCACAGCACAAAAAAGCCCAAAAGAGAAAACCCCAAACTTCCACAAGACAAACCACCTAAAAATTTAAAACTAGTGCACCCCAGGGATCCCTCAATGATGCTGGTTGGAGATCACAGTTAAAATGTGAGCTGACTTCTCCAGGCCCCTTCCAGCATTATCCTCTAGCTTTAAAACAAATCAGATTCAACCCAGACACAAGCACGCACCTCTTGTCACTGGATTTGCTTATCTTTCCTGAATAACAGAACACAAGTCAGAATACACAAGACTGCAGGACAGCTGTGGAAAACCTGTCTAATGAGGCAGGAAGGCAGGAAGGAAGGCAGGAAGGAAGGAAGGCAGGCAGGAAGAAAGGAAGGAAGGAAGGAAGGCAGGAAGGAAACAATGATTTGAAAACCTCAAGGACATAAAGCAGTAAAGAAACAAGTTACAATATCAGATTTGCAATCTACTTTTAGAAATGTGACGACAACTAGCGCTAGCTCAGGACAGCTAAACACAATTCAGCAGCTAATGTATTAAATACTTCCAAAAGCTGTAGTGATACCTGAGAGCTGTTACACTCAGCTGGCAGCTGTGAGACTCCAAAGCTTCTGAGAGCACTCACTCACACACAGGTGTGCATTTGGAGGGCTTCCTGCCACAAGAGCTAGGGAAGAAGCCACCTACCTGTTATGTTTCAGAACCAGCTTCACCTTCCCATAGCTGACGGTGCACAGCTACAAACCAAGAGAGCAGCCATTAGGAACATGCAAAACAGAGATTCCATATTTAGGAACAAACACTGCAATGGCTTTAGGTCTTTGTGAGGAAGCACCATACCACAAAACATTTACTTGCAATGCTGGTATGCTCATGGAACAAACCTGAAAAGGTATTTTCAGAAGATGCTCACATCGTCTCATACAGGAGATTAGGCACAGATATCCACTTTTTATACCTAATTTCAATCTGCTTCCAAGACTGTGAGAGCATACTTGCAGGACAAGGCAGGCTGTCTTACAGTGCCCCACTATTACAGACTGCTTTCCACATTCTCAGTTTTCCTTCACGGCAAATCTGAGGAAATTTCCCCAAATACAAGTCGTACTGGCTGAAAGTATCTACACAGACACTTTAATGTACTTTTCTTTTTATAAATCCCACACAGGATATATTATGAAAATAGTGTGTGTGCAGCAATATGCTATGCAAAAAGACAGAAAAAAAATAATGTTCTCTTGAAACATAACAGAAGAATAAGACAGTTAAAAACGATGAATGATTAAAAAATAATAAATCAATTAGGCAGAGGCAGCAGGAAAGGAATTCATTAGTAGCAACAGATGCATTTCCAATGCCATAAAATAGCCTTACCTTGATAAACTGAATTATTCCATCTGGGACACCAGTCTTGCTGAGTTTCTGCAAATACTCGGTGATGTCGCTTGTCTGCAAGCCCACACTCACGGCAGCGTACAGGGAGTAGGCAGTCAGCTTGTACTCGTGGATGTGGGTGGGTCTGCACACAGGCTCAGCAATGGCAACTAGAAAGTCCTGTGCGTATTTGTAAACTGGAGAAAAGGCTTCCAGAAATATATGGCCATCGGGAGCCTGCAAAAATAAAAAGAAATGCTGAAGGCACAACAGTGTTAGCTGAACTGAATCTTATAATGAAGTTACAAGAAAAAGAATAAACATGTAACTTTTGTCTTCTGAAATGGTACAGGTATGTCCCTGGCATTGTCCATGTCCCTTCCACGGCATTGTGAATAACCCACACCCAGATTGAGAAAGGCTTTTCTAGACTGACATAGTTGGGTATTTCTTCTTTTTTCATGTTAAACAAATTGCTTGAGTAGACTTAAGCTTCCAGCCCCATTCCCCTGGAACAACAAAACTCCTTGCTCATTTTATGCAGAATGAATGAATGAATGAATGAATGAATGAATGAATGGATAGCACTTGGGTGTCACAGCACTAGATGCCTGTACAGCACTCAGTGACAGGCACCCTGCAGACGCTGGCTGGGCAACCACCTCTTCCCTAGATGCTGCACCACTGGCCAGACCTTGGGTGAGTTTATTGACGTCCCTTTCAAAGGGCAGAGAAAACAAACGGCTCCACAGTTACAGAAGATGAGACCAGCCTGTCTTAAGGCTGTTTCACTCCAACATACAAACGCTGCTGCTGTGTCACTGAGGTGACAGATCCCTCTCGTGTCATCAGCTAACGCGCTGTTCTTCTCAGCCCTCCCTGAGACGTCTGGCTGAGATGCTCCTGTGCCCTGCCCGGCCCGCGGCGCACCCGCGACAGCGGGGACCCCGCCTGGAGGCTGCTGGGGCCGAAGCAATTCCCTGGGCATTCCCGGGGCTCCCGTCCCGGCTGTCCCCGCACAGGCGCTGCAGGGGACGCACCCGCCCCGAACCGCAGCAAACCCCGCTCCAAGGCGACCCCGAGGCCTTCCACCGGCACACTCCGGCCCGCCCTGCACGTCCCCGCCTGACGCCGCAGCAGTCCCGGCTTCTCCACGAGAGAATTCCCCTCCCCGCCCTGTCCGTGTCCCGCAGCGATCCCGGCCCCCTGCGCGTCCCGCCCTCGGGCACACGGCGACAGCGGCCCCGCTGCCCCCCGCGCACGCACCACCCAGAGGGGCCGCGAGCTGTGGTCGGCCTTCAGGGGCATCTGCAGCCGGTAGTCCTTGGCGCCGTACTCGTCCACCTTGGTGCCGCTCTCCTCCACCTGCTTCCCCGCCGCCGACGGCACCGCCTCCTGCGGCTCCTTCCCGGCACCTTCGTCCTCATCGTCTTCGTCGTCATCGTAATGGCGCTTCTTGGACTTCTTCTTATCTGGGAGCAGAGCGGGNCGCGCCGCGCTGCGCCCGCCCGCGCGTCACTTCCGCAGGGCCGGGGCGCGAGGGGAGGAGACACCGCCGCCTTTCTGTTCCCAGGGCCGCCCCCGCCGCGGGGAGACGCGCGGGCGGGCAGGGGGCGGGCACGGGAGGCAGCCGCACCCCGGGCCACGCCCGGACCAGCGGGAAATGAGGAAAAATAATTAAAAATAGGTAAAAGGAATGGAAGAGACTTCCGGAAAGCGCACTGTAAATAACAATAAAAAAGCCCACTCGGAACTGAGGTACGAGAGTGACACTGCGCAGTGTTTTGAAGTACAGAATTCTTAAAACAGAAATCACACTGTTGTCCCTACAGAGTGTTTTAATATATTTCTAAGTACAATTCGTGTCTGATTTTGGAAATACAAATACATTTCGAATGGTTAAAAACAAAAATTAAAAAAATATTTTGAACATCAGCCAGCTGAAAATATATTTATCTAGTAAATCATCTCTCAAAGCTTTTATATATTTAATTATTCTAACTAAACATAGTACCCTTAAAAAACAAGTTCATAAAAATGTAGAAATGAAATTGTGGAATAAGATTACTGGGATATATACACACACACATTCAATGCATACACAGAATTACAAGGCGGGGTTGGTTGGTTGTATTTAAGTTTGGAAGGTTGTTAGACAACGGAACTAGCAAGCCATGCCCAACTCCTGAGTTCCTCAACCATGATAACCATATGCTAATTTTTTAATTGTTTTTATCCTTTTTTTATACACAAGATATTCCATGTAAAGCAGCAACAGCAGTGCAGTTACTGGTAGCAACATCTCAAAAGTAATAAAAAACCCCATACATCCAGACAGTAGTACATTGCACACACACGTGATTCTCATACACCCATCGACAATTGGTCAGAGTATTAAATCAGTGTACAAATTAAATATTTCCAAAAATGTGCAAAAAAGTCAACGTTGATAGAAAAAAACACCTTTGTGTACATACATTACAAACTGTGCCCAGCATTCAACTGAGAGTAAAAACATTTACAGTGAGAAACTGATCGATTAAATAGAGAATTTAATGGCTACATAAAAATGTACATTAGATCAAGAGTAAATTTACAAATTTTTATTCATAGCTTCATGAAAACTAAAAGCCTATGTTCCAATTAATCTAAGTCTCCTCCACGTATTTACAGTGATACTCCATTATACGACTCCTGCGAGGTCTGAGATGACAGACACTATGCTTTAATAAACCATTCCAATTTTAGGGTGACACCACCTTTTTTTACTGGTATTAACAAGAAACAAACACTAGGGAACTGACAATCTAATGGCTGTTCAGAAAAGAAAATGCAATCCTTGTTTTTAAACCCACATTATATAAACCCTTGGGGGAAAAGGATCATCTAGTTTTCGGGTAAAAAGCACAAAAAAGCTCTGATGTATTTCCTACGACTATCCACTCTGGAGCTGGAGTATCCTTTTCCGTACCTCTCAACAGAAGACCCTGACCTCCAATCCTCACCTGTGGACTCAACGTAAGGGTTGAACCATGAAATACAATTTTTATGCCGTTTAATCCAATTCCTCTCCCTTTAAAATCAGTTTGTGAAAACTAAGCCCTAGCCAAGGTGTGACTGCTCTGAAACATGAGAAATTTCATTTCTTCCATCCCATCCCTCAACACCGTATACGTATATATTGCTAGAGGAAACCCACGGATTGTGCCAGCAAACCAGGAGCTGCAGCATCCTGGGTTCAAGTGACGGGTTCCCGGGTCTAAAGCTGGACACACACCTTATTCAGGGCCACCACCTATGCAGGACTTAAGCTTTGCCAGCTAGAAAGAAAAACAAAAACGGTGTGGGCCAAGTGGGGGAAATCAAATGAGAAAGAAGCTCCTTTGTTTCTGATCCCAGATTTTGGTTCAGAAACCCAGGGTTGATAGCAAACCTGTCTGACCCCTTGGTGTGCTTTAGGGGCTGCTCCTGAAGGCAGCACCCACACCCAGGTAACTGTGGGTGACATTTGGCTGTCACATAAAGAGGACTGGCTGCTTCCTGGGGCTTTGGAACATTCTCACTATGGCGCACTAAACAGATTAGGTCACAATTTTATCTTCATGGCATTCCTTAAATGTCCCAAGGCTCAAACCCAGCTACAGAAGTCACCAGGTTTTAGTCACCAAGCTTATACATTAATTTTAGAATGACAATAGTAAGATTAAATTAGAAAGAGCTTTTAAAAAGAAAACTCTTCATTTTAATACAAGCATGAATTTTGCATATCGGAACAGCAACTATAAACACCCACGTCTGAAATATGGGCAGTGTCTCACTTTTTACTAGTACCTGCTTTACTCAGCAACAGCTTACTGGTGGATATACACTTATCTATAAGTGACATGAAACATCACTTTTGGCTATATGTATATGGGATATAAAAGCTTTGGTAATTGTATGTGATTCTACACTGCAGACTTGTCATTGCCACAAGACAGCAAGTTACCAGCAAGAAGAAATGACACTGGCAGCAATACTTTTGCTTTTCCAGAAACACCATAGGGACTTACATTCAAGCACACACATTATACTTTTCTATATGCATGACACAGTCTTTCGAGATTAAAAAACTAAGAAATTGGTTATAAATAACTGTAGATCTGATCAATTTGCTCAAGTCTCTGAAGCTGCAGTTAGACATCGCTCTATGCTGTCCCAAAGAATGGCTTGCTGTACTGCACTGTACCTACGGGTGCTATGAGGCTTTCAGTCAAGACAACGGCAGGATTAGGATTATCCAAAAGGCACAGGAAAGAGATCTGCTGGTTCGCTGGGACAGATCATATTCCTGTGCACTGAAAGTAAACAGCTTTTAATACAGTACCATGCTTACAAATGTACCAACTTGGCTTTCAAGCCCAGTAAGGAACTCTGCTGCAGAGTCTGGTACCCAGAGCCAGGAAGCCAAATCCTGACATCCTGTTACTTCTGTGCATGCAGACAAATCCTCTTTCTGGTATGTGCATCAGTGTACCATCTCCAGAATGCAAATACAAAACCTGTATTAGCACAGGAAGCCAAAAATCACTTTAAAGTTCTGAATTTTAACGTCTGCTGCAGATTGTAACACATGCACACTTCTCAATGCAGTTAGGCGAACTCTGGTTTGGGCACTTTGAAAAAACCCATTCGCTCAGACTGCTTTGGTCATGGAATTGTATGACGTATTTCAATATGGTGTTCTAACATGAACAAAATTAAGGCATACAGACAAAAAGGCACTAGCTAAAAAACCCCAAACTTTTCATTTCATTGTACTGGACTGTTTAGCTGCAAATCGAATTGTAAATCAAGTTTAAGTTTTAAGACTATATTTAAAGTGTCAAGAAAAGAAGACTGTAGATTTAACGTTGCAATTATTAGATCCATACCTTTTTGAGTTCTTCCATGGATATTTCTATCACCCAAATAAAAAATAAACAACTTTCTCTAACACAACACAACTGAAACCTTGAGTCATGTTCTAACAGGACTGTTAGTTACACCATTAAAACCATACCACATAAGTAGCTTTGTCACTTAATATGTGCAAGAGACAGAATACTAAAATTCATTAGGAGATAAGTAAGACTTTTGAAAATACACATACTCACCGTCAATTTCAAACCTTATTTTTTGAGAGTAATAGCTTCTTTGTGGCATTTACAGAAAAGCAAACCAACCCTGCAGCAGTATTGTTTTGACTGGCATTTTCTTACAACTGGATTCAACAATTAAGACTAATTTGTGATTCTAAAATGCTGGTGGCTTTTTAAGCGAGATACAAGAAGTTGTGAGCAGGGATCTTGGCTCTGCAATCCTTCTCCAATGGAGTTTAAAGCATGAAATTCCATGCGCCCTCACAAATTCCAGAATGAGGGATTGTTCACCATCACCCCAGGAGTCCCTGTAAGCGTCTAACAAACCCTGTATACAGGTCATTTTGCTACATTACCCCACTATGGGTAAGTAATAGCCAACCTTCTGGTAAAAGTTTGATTTAGCTTCATAATTATTTCTAGCTCAAAACATTTGTGTTAATAACCAGCTCATTTACTGTAAGTTATTTACGTCAGTAGAGAAATTCTCCCTAGGGTGAAAAAAAACTAGCTCAAGCCTAACCTTGGTTAGATTAGTAAAATTTTACCAGAATCACTCAAACTGGAAAATATCTGCTTCATTTAAGAAACACTGTCTTTTCTTGGCAGCTTTCTGATGTGCCAAAGACATGATGAAAAATGCATTCTGAAAGTTGTTTTTGTCCTGGCTCTACAATGCTGACCGTTGTCATGACTGAATGCCATTTTTTCAGAAAAGGCACAAAAGCAGCAAACTTGATTGTTCAGTAATTAAAAATCACAACAAGGAAGTCATATTGCAATATACATGATCCAGCACTGTCTCACAGAAAGGACATATTATAAGAAAACTAGATTCTGAAAATTTTCAAGCTTCAGAGAGTACAGTTTCTCTTTAGAATAGTGTATTTAAATGTTATGAATGCTACAGATAAACCTGGTTACATTTTCCCTTTAATGTCCTTTTTTGGTAATATAAAATTTCCTTACCTTTTCAGGTATCACTGACCACTACTGATTTTTATATACATTTTCACCTTGGTTTTGGTACCTTCTTAGTGTGTTTGAAATCAAATCATTTCAATTACATGATCTTTAAAATTACCTACATAAACTATTAGGTTCTACATTAAACTTCCCATCCCTACTGTCACTATATTTTGCTTATAAAGCAAAGGTCCCTTACAGCAGAGTACATACCAATTCTTCTTAAAGGCTGCTTCATAGCTTTTATCTAGTGACAGAGAAACAAAAAAAAAATAGAAGTCAGTACAAGCTGCCTTTCCCTTCAGCCTTTTACACTTTTCCTGGTCTCCCTGTGATCAGGAAACCTTGCAAAGTTGTGTAGCCTCACCGAGAAAATTATAAGCTGGGTAAAATACTCACATAAGCTGAAGAAGTCACCACTCTCAGTCTCTGGAGAGATGGCCACAAAAAAGTCATTCTCACTCCACTACAGGTAAAGTGATAAGGATAGATCCATACTCCTGCTTATGCTCTGGTAAAACATATGGAATTCAGCAGAATAAATTCAGACATCTCATACATGAGATGAGTGACTGTGGGAATGGGTAAGCTTATTGTTCTGTCTCCATGCACTTAGTAACTTTGATAGTCCTCTAAAGATGCAGAACAGGTAGAGCCTTGTCAGACTAGACAAGGGTCACAGTACCAGCCTGCTCTGCCTTTACAAAACAACAAAAGCAAGCAATGAATCATCCAAAACAGTAAACATTATTTCAGTTCTGTAGTCCAATAGTTTATTTCCAAATGCCCCTTTAAATTATTTATGTTCTGTTCTTCTACAAAAATATGAGAATCTGACTCTTCTGTTGTGAAAAGTCAGTTATTCACTACACCTGATCAGTACCTGGGCTTCTCAACTGAGAAGCAGTATTTCAGATTTTTACTTTTCTTTTATTATGCTCTTTCAGAAATAGAAAAAGTGATTAATGTACACTTTATGACAGCTGGAAATCTGACAAACACCAATCTGGATTATCAGGCTGGAATAACCACACTCATGTTATTTAACTGCTGGCTCTCTATGCATTTTTGGCCTATTCTTCGTACAATTTTCTGTGCTGTGCCTCCTTCTTCATAGGATTCATCAGTGCTACCTCATTAAAAATATAACTGGAGTCTTAGCTTTCTCAGTGATTCATTCCTGATGTTAAGAGATGTTTGGAGATATTTGACTTTATTTCAGGAACTTTCAACACATCCTAGATGACTGACCTGCCTTACAAACCAGTTTTTTTTAGTGCAGAATGGGAAGAATTTTATGTTATTCAGGCACTTGATGTTGACATACATTCCATCCTAGCGCCTCTCAACAGCTTTGAAAACATTTCTTATAGCTCATTCTGAATCAAGCAACTCATATACTGCACAAGGATTAGTCACTCCCTTTCCCCTGCAGCCATTCATGGGACTGTGGAGGAGAACTGACTCTCAACATCACTATTTTTTATCAGTTAAGATAACTGTCTCCCTCTAAGCTTAAGCAACAGAGGTTCTCTTTGGCGGATAGAGCAGGAGGTGTTCTCCTAAGTATTTACATCCAATAGCTGACCCTTGTCTAGCATGGAAAATTTCCCCTTTGCAGTATAGTAGTTTCTAGGAGTCTGGGCCCATAATCTGTTTACCTGTAATTATTCTCCTATTAAGATAATACAATAATTCTAAACCAAAACCTCTAACTAGTACACCAGTTTTGAGCTCGTTTTTGTTATTTTCTTTTGGTCACATAGAAGTACCAGCTAGACATGCTGCTGTACAAAGAGTTCCAAGTTCTTCCAGCTTCATCAATTAACTCTCAGAACCACATGTTCCTGTTTAAACTGTAAATTCCAGAGACTGATTAAAATGCTAAAATATAATAAGAACTTAGAACTCTCTGCTGCAAGTACCTACAATATAGAGAAGAATCACATAGAAGTAACCTTCTCATCCTTCAGCTGCATGTCTATTTTTCCCTGCACCCTGAGTCAGTCAGCGGTGTCAGAAAAAGTCACACAGTACCTGACTGTCCAAGCATTTGTAACTTTTTTTTCCTCTTTAAATAAGGAACAAATATGTACTAAAGTGCTTTATCTACATCAACCACATCAGTACATTATAGAAACAAAAAGTTCTAGTCCTGGGGGGAGGGGGGGGGGGGGGAAGAGTTTAATTTTAGATACAAAATTTAGATTGTTTACAATCTAAGTGAAACAAAGATTCAAGAGAATATTCTCTCTTGTCTTTCTTCTCCTTTTTCTTTGTAAAAAATAAAAATAAAAGTGCAGTCAAATAGAAAATAAATGCAGTAGATGCAAGCTGAGTTGAGGCAGGTGTTAGTGATAGTGTGCAAACGTGTGTCTCAGCAGTTCATCTGCAAACGGTCGCAGCTTGGCCTCGATAAAAATCCGTTTCAAGAAATCCCGAGCGTGGTCGGAGACGTGAGGTGGGAGCTGGGGGTTGGTTGGCTGAGTGGCAATTTTAAAGATGGCAGCCATGGCTTCAAACTCTGCCCACGGGGGCTTCTCAGTGAGCATTTCTACCACTGTGCAACCTACACTCCTGAAACAGAGGCAGAAGTGAAACAGCAGGTTACAACAGAGTCACACGTTCCAGGAAAACAAGAAATAGCACAGAGGGGCTAAAATATCACAAATAAGGAGTGTCCACTTAACACTACAGAGCAACTTCAGCACAAAACAGGCATTGGAAAAAAATGGCATGTACTGCTACACCTTTATCTCAAAATTACAAAGATCACTACCTACGCCTCCATTACTTCCCTTGGCGAAAAGCTACTACATCAGTGAAGGGATAATGAGGTATTTATCCAGGCAATACCGACTGTGGTAGGGCACTGCCAGCATCCAGTGCTCAGAAGGCTGACAAAGGCCACGCACTCAGCACTGCACTTGGAAGCTTTCCTGCTCCTTGAGGCCAAACAGAAATGCAAAGCATCAGGAATGCTCTGAGCATGTGTTTCCAGCTCATTAGAAATGCACAAGTTATCACCAGTGAATAGTGTGCACACATAATATGGCATCTGAAAAACAAAAGCCCTACCTCATGGTATCTTCTCTTTTAGTTAAGGATACTAAAAATATACTTGGATTGACAAACAAAATTTTAAGTTCCTAAACAATCTTTGTATACAAAACTCATGTTTAAAGAATTTAGGAAGGCAGAAGGGCATACATATTGCCAGAGAAACTTTGTTCCAGAAGTTCTGAAAGATCGGCATCTTCCAATAACGAGTGAATGATACTGCAAAATGGATAGGCTGGAATAATTTCCCAATTCTTAGAAAGTGTGACGGTTTTTCAAGATGCTTGCAAGAAGTTTTGTGGTTAAACAGAGGTACATTGCTTTACACAGTAAGGATTTAGTGACTGACATAAGTCCAACTTCAGTATTTTTTCTTAGGTTTCCACCAAAAAACACACAATAACCTTGGTAGCAATACTTCAAATTTGAACAAGTCAGCTGCTTGAAATTTTAAGGTTAGTCTATTCTTCATGTGTATCAGAGTAATTACTAAGTAACCTGAAGTAGCCTGCGTTAATTTCCCCTGAGGTTAAAAGTATTGCCACTGGTTGGCTATAATGTAGTTCCTTTTTTAAACACACAGTGTTACTACTCCTGCCGATCTGCTGCTGCCTGCCCATTACTGCATGTTCACAGAACACCTGCAGTGCAAGGAGTCTCATTGCCAGAGTCATCTGTCCACTGGGCTGGAGCCGTATTAGACTGTGGCATATTACACAATGTTTCACTTACCTTCATTTTTGAAAATTACCTTTCTCTCTTAGTTCTTAAGTATTTACTAACAACTCAAAGGAAATTATTTTTGGATGCTCCCTTTTAAATGCGGCAAATTCACTCTTAAGTGTTCAGCCTTTAAAGGACTAGCATTTTATTTTCTGCCTTGCATCAAAGGTATTTCGGTGTTGAAGTTTCATTACAAGACACTGACTGAACTGATGTTTCAAAGCTTCACATATTGCTTTCAGCCAGTACCTCTCCAGAATTAAAAAACAGTTTGGTAATCCTAACTTCATGCAAGGTCAGTTCAAAGGATACTCTTATGATCTCTAAACTGATGGGCTGAGAAACTGCCATGTGAAAAATTATATTTCAGTGTTAAGACTCTCCATATATGACTGTCAGTGCTCACATTTGCCACCGTCTTCAGCTTAAATTCCAGAATGAAACACTGCAGCTTCAGATAACAAACACCTAACTCTCTGCTGAAAATGAAATTACACTTTTCAGTAGAGAAGGGTTTTTTTTAACATACCAGATGTCTGCTTTTCTGCCGTACCCTTCTCCACTAATAACTTCGGGGCTCATCCAGTAGGGAGTTCCTGTGACAGACTTCATTCCTGTACCAGAGAGACAGATAGTCTGCAGTCGTTTGCTGGCACCAAAGTCACCAAGCTTCACATTGCCTGCTGAGTCCCGCAGAATATTTGCTCCTGGAAGGAAGGGAACACAGCATTACCTTCATGAAAGACTCAAGGTTTTGGTGTTGAAAACAGTAACAGAAGTTTTGATTCAGGGATACAATTCAACATCAACCTAGGATAAAGCCAGAGACTTTACTTTCTCTGCTCATTCCTGCTACACTATTCTGGAGTTCAGAAAATAATGAAGTGTACACACTGGTTTGCATCCTAGGCCTTTTCCAGGAAGGGGCAGTCCCTTTGTAAAGCCCTCCTGACAAAATAAGGAATGTGCCATACATGGGAAATTAAAAAACAATGGGAAAGGAGTTTCCACACAACTGAAAATGTCTCTCTACCATTTTAAAGCAAAAATCTCAAACTGTGTTACAGATTTATTCAAAACAGTTGCCTGCCCAAGATGTACAAATTGACTGTGATATCTCAGCCTACTCTTGAACAAAGCACTGTTGATACAAAGCAACAGGAAAATGGTAAAAATATTAGGGAATACAACAGCATTGTGTTCAACACACCTATTGTGCACATCACCATCTTCCTACATATTCACACCTTGCTTATGCAACACTTGCAAGTCACCTGTACCTATCTGCAAATAGTGAATGTTTCATCAGGCTTCCTAGCAGTAAAATGGAAGAAGTCTGATCAGGCAAGTCATATCTGCCACTCACTTCTTGTACCAGTGAAGTGCTGGGTAATTTCTATGTAACTGATGAAACAAAACTCTAAATATAAACTTTCTAGTCATGATGTTTCCCTCTGCACATTTTATTTCTAATGACATCATCCTCCAATATATTTAAAACTATTAATAGTAAAACAAAATCAAAGGAATTCATCCGTAACAGCAGCCAGACTGAGACTAAAGAAACATTGCCAGAAGTCTGCTATAACATCCCAAAGTTGATTATTTTTCCCTCCCCAGGTTCCCCAGACTAAAAGATGGAAAGCAATCACATTGATTTTAAGTCAGTATTTCGGTATTTCAAACTTAATTGCATTTTAGCGCTTCACCTAAGATTGGAAAAGGATCAGTAATAAAAGAGCACTGAACTGTGCACAGAACTATCATTACCTTTAATATCTCGATGGACAATCATATTACTGTGCAAATAGTGAACTCCTTCCAAAATCTGCCGTGTGTATTTACGAGTCACATTCTCTGTGAGTGCTCCATACGATTTCAACTGGTCTTTGATGGAACCCTATGGCACAGAAGTACAAAACACTAGCACTTCTAGAATTCAACTGAAATTCAATTAAATTTACACCTGAAATGTAGACATTTAAAATTACAATCCTTCTTGATTTAACCTTAAAACTTGCACACAGCTGCATAGTTCTAGTCCAATGTACAGAAAGAGAACAGCACCACTCCAACACCACCCTCAAACTTCTTGATGTGTAAGTGGTGATATTCAGGATGGACATAACACATGCCCTTTGGGTAAGTTTATACTCGGAAAAAAAAAACCACCACGTGCTGTAGGGTGGTGCTTTAGGTAAAAATTAAGAGGTGAGCAAGTCTTAGCTTAAAATAACATTAAATCGAAACCTCTTGGGTTTTTGCAACTTTTTTTGTATAACCTGGCTTTGCCACACAGAGTTACAAACGCTAAGATTACTTCTGTCATATTGCCCTCCAAATCTCAGAAAAATTCAAGAAGTCCCTCAAAACAAAGCCCAGAACTCAAAAAATGAAGAAGCAAACAAAAAACCCACCACCAAGAAAACAATGCCCAGACACTGCTTTTCCCCTGTGGAGTCTCATAGAAAGTAGATGGCTCTAACTGTTCAGAAATAGAGCGCCTGTTTTCATATGAGCACATTTTATTTAGATCTGCTGACCCCACTTGGTGAGAAAATGAAAATCTACCGTCTTCTGACTATAATATTTCCTAACAAAGTACAAGAGCAGCAGTTCAGCATGACTAGGTGCCGCACAAAAAGCAAGCACCAAGAGTATTTTCTCTATGCATTTATTCCCACTCCCATCTTGGTACTTCTTGTTTTCCTGAAATACTTGAAGCGTGGCAAAACAAAACATTAAAATTTAGGAAGATTTAAGTGTTTACTAATGATAATACTGTCTTTTCAAAGATATTGCCAGGCACTGCTTATGCCAAAGCCACACACAAAGAGCTTTTGTACAAACCACTGTAATTCTGAAAACCCAAGCAAGCAATGGAGAAGACAGGAGGCTGCAAGCACTTGTCAGTAGCCGTCTTTTGTGACTGTTTTTAACTTGGACAGTTTTAAATATCAGTGTGCACTTATGAAAAGCTGAATGCTTGGGTGTTCATCACACTGCACACGACTGATGGCTGAAGTGGATGAGCTCTTGCTTACCCCAGGCATGTACTCCATGAATATTGAGAGTGTCCTTTCAGGTGGATCTCTCAAGAAGCCGTAATACTGAACAATTCTTTCATGCAGCAGATTTTTCAGCAACTGAATCTCACACTCAAGTGCATTTACTTCCTGAAAGGACAAAACAGGAAAGATTTACCATGCTTGACGTAGTAAAACTAAGATTTTGGATTTGATTTTTTTCAAGCAGAGCAGTATGTACATATTGAAGTGTTATGCAAACTAAGTGACAAAATACACCTGCAGCTAATGTAAAGTTTTTGCATTTTAAAATATGAAAATATCAATGCTAAATTGAGGTAATTAAAAGCAACCAAAACTGCGTCTCTTCTATACATTATCTTTGGGATAATTTTGCCGGTTTTTCATTGTTTCTCTTCTTTTGAAGTTATGTTTCAGAGCACAGCAGATATCAATATGTGCATGAGGTCAGTGATCATTATGCAATATGCCATAAGCCTCCAACTAGGTAAAAAACCAATGAACAAAACACAGAAAAACCCCCACATTTTCATCTTTGTGGTGGAGTAATTACCATTAAATCTTAACTTTTCCAGGATGACAGACTATAAAAATGCTTTTGAGTACCATTTGATATTGTAATAATGAAATACAACAAAGGAAAGCACTAACAACTGGTGCTTTCTCTGGAGCCACCCAAAATACTATGACTTTTGCAAAAGGAAGTAAGTTATTTTGAAATGGACTGTGCAGTTAGATGCTAGAAAAATACTAACCCACAAATTCAAACCTGCCTAGATTCCAAACTTCACCTCGAAGTTTTTCATCAGAACTTGAATTTTTATGTGTCATAGCCTATTACTGATACCCTCACACTTCCAACACTAAAAAGAAAACAGATTTTTTTACACACAGAGGCACATATTACTACAAAATGCCACGATAAGTGAGGTCACAAAACTGTTGCTTCAGGAGAGATCTACCATATTTTATATTTAACATTTCCAAAACATAATCAGTTGTTCTGTTACATATTTAAAAGAAGTAGCAACAACAACTACTCTAGGAATCTACAGCACAAATGACTCTTGACTTTTTCCTCAATCCTACATCACTAATAGCAGCAACTATAACTGGCAGCCACTCAATTCTGCAATCGTGCTTACAACCATTGTTTCCCCGGCCTTGCTCCCCACAGTGCAGAACGCAGTCACAATGTAGGGAAAGTACTAATTCTCTTCCCATCCTGTAAAAAGCAGCAAGTATGGTTTGGGAAAAGAAGAAATAGAGGATTGGTGCTATCTTTAAATAGTTTATCTCCTTCAGCATCCAGTATTTAAAGACGGACAAGTTCAATTTTAGAGAGAGAATAAACGAATAAGGAAACTTGTGCTCTTTGGACAGAAACACAGTGTGTAACAGCAGCTAGTCTTGATGCACAAAGTTTCAAAGAAACAAAACAAACCCCAAAACACAGAAATACCCCCAAAATAGATGAAAAAAATAGGTAAGAATCTCAAACTGTCTTCATAGGCAAAACCAATTTGTTTTCAGAAATTTTGTTTCCAGGAACACTTAAATTAGTACAGCCTTTTCTGTTTATAAATGGAACTTCTTTTAATTCCTGTTAGTATAAAAATGATGTATTTCAGAGCACACTTCATAATAGATTGTTTAATTTTAGAGACCAAGACTGCACCAAATGAAATTATGCATCCTTACAGCATAAGGATATGTCTGAAAATTAAAAATGTGATGTAATACTAAAATCCGGTAAGCAGACTAAATAGATGTGGTACTAACAAAACAGAATTCCTAACAAGGACATGGTTTCCTAACACAACATGGTTTAAAACATGTTCAAAACATGTTCATCCTGTTCAAGGAAAGGAATGTGAGTCTGGTCTAGAACACACCACTTCAGCAGAAGCCTTTTCCAAGGTCTCTCTTTGGTATCACTTACCTTGCTGGTTTCTGGACTATCGGGATCAAACTGAACTTGTTTAACAGCCAGTTCTCTTCCAGTATCAGCATCGTAACACAGATATACTCGGCCAAATGCACCTTGACCCAGCAGTTTACCAAGTCTCCAGTTAGTTGGAGCTCGTGGTGCTGAAAATATAAGTATGTTTTGGTTTTCAAATGAGCTTGTTATTCAGCTGATCGAGAAAAACTGGAATACACAGAAAATAATTTTTTAAAAGACTACTTTTTCAACAACAGAGACTGTGCGTCCTAAACCTCACCATATAAATTACAAAGATCAGTAAAACTTCCTGTAAGATGGAAAACATGAGCTACTTAAATTTATTCACAAAATGATTTGTGGTAGAACTAGACATATTTAAAACAACTAGCAATAGCTAATCCGAAAAACAGAAAAAGCATGTTAAACAAACAACTTTCTTTTTAAAAATATCGAGGCATAATTACAAGGTATGAGCTACTGAAGTCATCACAAAGTATATTTCCTCCTGAAATGCTACCACAAGTATGAAGCAGCACCACTAATGATGTACAGTTTAACTGAAAACATGACCAACATCTGCAAAAATAAATAGGAACTGCAACCTACAAAACCCTTCTCGGGTCCTGAAGAGTCTAACAAATCATTTTTACAATGTTTTGTTATCACAGATGTAAATTCGAATTGAAAGTCTACATGAAGGTTGGCAAGGTAAGCAATGAAAATACTGATGAGCATAGTCTCGACCTTTGCCTATTAGAGAGATAAAAACATGTTATTTAATGGCAGGTATTTGGATGACATCGTAAGTTTTGACACGATATACTCGAAGAGTGACAGTTTTACAGCGGGGGTTCACAAAACGCCAGAACTTACAGCGGCTGGGTGGGCTGATGTCCATGACTGACAAGGTGGGATTGTCTATGTCACTGCCCCTCCTCCTCATTCGGTTATCTTCATATTCCGGCGTAAAGACGCTGCTCCCACTGCTGGTGCTCAGCGAGTGGTCAGTGGGACTGAAACTAACTGGTGATCGGAAGTTGTTCCCCTGAGTCCTTCTGGCTCTTGGAAAAGTTTTACGACCTTCAGTGATATACACAGAACACGAAAGTTACACTACAAAAAAATACCTAATGCTAAGTGTGCATGCAAATACTTTATGAATTCTATATCATCTAGTTTCAATCTGCCACAGCAGAGGACAGGACGCAATCGTCATGAAATTTACTGGTTTAACTTTCCACCTGGAAGAAAACAAACATCACAGATGTATATAAGGACTAGACAGAATCAAAAAACTTATTTAAGAGATGAAAATTGGAACCTAATTCTGTACCTGTTCTGAAATATGATCAACATGCTTCAAAAACCTGGAGACCTGTAAGAGGAGAAAGAAAATGCCCTGCCTCTGCTTTTATTGCTCTATTAAATGTGCAAATACCAAATTTCTGATATTGAAGAGAAAACATTTACAATCATGTGATGCCAAAGCTAGCCTCTTCCTTCTGTAAACTATTAAGAATTGAATGAAGAGAAAGACTGACTGCATGGAATCAACAGGAAGACCACAAAAGTATTTAAAAACCAAAACACAAGCAATGCAAAATTTGGAGGTGGCTACAGCATCAGAATAAAAAATACAGAGCACTGATCTTCAACATATTAATTACAACCAAATGACTAACACAATTTATGTTCATCTGTTTAGATAACACAACTATTTTTAGGATCGAATCTCTTGATTAAGTTTCATTCTACAGAACCAAGCATTAACTGAAGGAGTCTCTGATTCATTAAGTATTACACTGGAGGAAGAGTTCTCAGAGGACTGAGGAAAGCAGATAAGAAATCATTGAAATAGTAGACTCAGACATATATACTAGTCTGGACAATTTAAATTCCAAGAAAGATATGCAAACAAGTTATTAAGCAGTTTTATTCACCATTGAGAAGATAAGAAAGGTGATAAACCAGTCATAATTGGTTTGTCACATGTAGCTAATCCAAATTTCCCATTTCAGTGGGACATTCTCACAAGCCAACTCATGAAGTGTTGCAGACTAGCTTACTATGTAGATTATACCCAAGACAGATTCAGAGCAGTTATCAGTGATTTCTCATCAAAGGGCAAGATAATTAAAGTGGACATCCCCAGCAGTTTATCTTCAGTCCATTTCCATACACCATTTTAACTCATGATGTACATATGATGGAACTTAACACACTGAAATACTGCAGATAACATCATGTTAAGTGTGGCTGAAAGTCCATTTAAAGATAAAAATCACAATTCACAGTGGTATTGGAAGTTGGATATGATTCAAAAATCAGCAAGATGAAATGCAGTAAGGAACTACAATATAAATACTTAAAGAGAAATCTAACACAAAAACTTACAAAAGTGTAAAGCAATTGGTTGGTCTAAAGTCATGTGGAAAAGGATATAAGAAATGTAACTACAGACTGAAGAGCAGTCAGAATGGTGACAAGAAAGCAGGGTCATTCTGCAACATATTAATGTGACTACTACACATCAAGTTTTGCTTATATCCTATGTTATACATAAAGTAGCCACGAGAAAAGCCTCAGCTAAAGCAGAAGAAGAAAACCAAGGAGAGAAAACAGGTATGTGTGCAACGTAGTGTTATATAAGGGCAATGACCAATTCTTCACTGTGTTCAAATGGAGTAACTAGTTATTATTTTCATTTGCAGGAAAAATGTCTTAGGAGACAGAGAAAGTTAAGTTATAAGATAAGTTACCTTGGAAGTTGGTTACATAAAGAGAATGAGTATGTCTTCTGTTGAAGTCAGTTTAGAGTTTACTTAAAAAGTCAGTGTGACAGATCTCTGCCTCTTTAAATCTTGCCTTAGAGCAAGGGACAGGACTGAAGCTGCATTGCAGTGCTTCAGTTTGATATTTCTGTGATTCCTATAATGTAATGTAATTCCATTTATTGTTGTACTCATTCCACACTGCAAATGAAGCCATCTGGTCCTGGGAGAAATTTCTTCTTAACACTTCTCAACTAGCGTTTGACAAACCCTGAAGTATGAAAATCCTTCAGCTGCTTCTATTTCCTTTAGAAATCTAACAGGTGTTAAATTTATATCAATGTTATTACTGTCCAAACCAGTTTTGTGGACACATTAGCAGGTGCTGCCTCACATTCCAGCAATTTATTTTACCCACTAATTGTTAATTCTCAGTTTAAATCACTGCTCTTAAATTTTATTTACTCTTTTAATCTAAGAAACTGTTAACAGGAACTCCACTGTACTTGGGATTTCTTAAAGCAAAACAAGAACTGACAAAGTGACATACCTATTTTAGATAGAAAAGGGTCACAAAGGTCAAAAGCTTATACTGGATGACTTGTGTGTGGCCAAAGACAGCAAACATTTCCACAGTTGTGCATATGAGTCAGGAATTCTGTAACCCGTAACTTTACCAGAGATAAAACTCATCAGAGGTTCTATCAATCATTAGAAGCTTAGCAAACGAGTTTGGGGAAAGAATTTAAGCTTTCAATTTCTTCAATATTTTCATTTAATTTCATTAAGATCTTACAATTTTATTCACATTTTCAGACAAGAAAAACAGATTAATATAACTGTTGCAGTGTTCATACTTACCATCATTGTAGTCTTGTTGATGATATGAAACATGGTATCTTCTGGGATAAGTCCCTCCCTTTCCAAATTTCTCAAATATTGGGATATCATACTCTACTGGAAAATAAAAGGATTCATTTCAAAATTTAACATGTGACAAAAGCATGTTAAGTTACTCACTTTGGTAATACAAACTTAATATGGGTGAATGTATCAGAGGATATGAACGGTTGAAGAATCAGAGAAAAAGAGATTATAGAACAAAATCATACAACTCACAAGAACTAAAAGGACTTCAGTCCAGTGTCCCAAAGGATCAAGAATCAACAGCTCAAGTGGTTTGTAACCTCTTCCTTAAAAGAATGTTGGAGGACTGAAGTATGCCTGATTACTCCAGTTTTAAAAACTTTCTAGGGGAGAAACTATTCCAAAGAATATAATTTAAAGTTGTATAAATATGAAAAACTGGTGAATGAGTCAACACAGCTTGAATTACTAAAACACATTCAATAGATCCTCTTTTAAAAGTTATTGAAGGAGAAACGCATACGATAAGGGAAAAAGTCCCTCATGCATAAATAACTGGTTAGAAGGCAAGTACGTAAGAAGGGAGGAAAGAGTCAACAGTTCCACAGGAATCTGGGCTAAAACTCATGCAGTTTAATTATCCATGAATTCTCTGTACAGAACAAGGAACAGTGAGGTGACAAAATCACTTTGAGAAATAGAACCAACAGAAGAATTAGAAAAGGCCCTTAAGAGTCTATGTGACTGGATACTAAAGTTGCAGATGAAATTAAGTGTAGGCTTCAGTAAAGATTAGTGATAAAGACTTCCAAAAAAGCAGTACCTGAAATCTTTGTATTAGCTGAGAAGAAAATTAAATGCTGTAAGATACACTGAACAAAGTTTTGGTCTACTCCATTTCAAAGGATTTAGTAAAACTGGAAAATATTTAGAAGCACAGAGATGATCAAAGACACAAAATTGCTTCTCCATAAGGAATGTAGGCCTCTGTATACTAGAAAAGCAACAGCTCAAAGGGAAACAAAGAGGTCCATAAAAAAACCAAACCAAACAAATTCACTGGAAAAACTAACGACAAAAAAAAAAGCCTTAAAAAAATCTCAAAACACATACTTCTTCATAAAACACAATAAATTGCACAACTTTGTGTTGCAACCTACAGTTGATGCTGAGAAACTTTATACAAGTTGAAATAGGAACAAGAAAAATCCATGGAAGGAAAAAAATCCATCAAATCACAGAAGAACTTGCATTTGCAGAATCCTTGAGCAATACATGACTAGGAATATATTCTGAGAGAGGAACGCTACACACCCTTCTACAGACGGCCAGTACTGGTTGTGGCAGGAGGAAAGACTAGGCCAGATGGACTTTTTTTCTGCTTCTGTTACACATCAAATCATGAGAATAAATATTGAATATGGAATTACTGATTGCTGTGTATCCCACTGTTAACTGGGATACCAAAATATCCCATGGGGAAAAAACCCAACAAGCCCCCATTAAAAAATACTGCAAGATGGTCTTATTAGGAAAATAGCTGTAATGAACACAAATAAACTAGATTAGGATTATACAAAAGGCAAAATAATTTCTGACATTTCCAACTCTTTTGGTACTTACCTCTGCCACCTATATGGTTCTTACACATAGTTTTAGTTTTATTTTCATTTAAAAGTGGTGCAATCTATTAAGCACTCTAGAACTCTAAAAAGGAAAAACTCACCATCACACATTTATCCAGATAAAGCTTCAAAATCAAAATAAAAAGAAGCCTCAAAGTATGGAATAGACCAAGGAAACACAAAACCATTTTGATTTTCTGGAAACTAACTTCTGTTTAACAGCAAAGTTCTGTAGTGAAACATGACTGTGAGAAGACACTTCAGAGCACTTTAAATGTTACCCTCTGCACTTCGCAGCCTGAACCCTGCACAACAACTTGGATTCAAACCAGAGTACGGTATGAAAAGAACATTAGTGGTGATGATTAATTTATAGGCACAGCCCAGAGCTCTCCATCCTTTCACTTTGCAGTGCTTTCAATTACAGAAGTCGTGAGTACTTCAATGTGATCCTTATTTCACATAGAAGAAAACAAAGGCTCCATGTACTGGTTTTGGCTGGGATAGAGTTAATTTTCTTCATAGTGGCTCATGTGGTGCTACAGTTTGGATCCGTAGCCAAAATACTGTTGATAACATAGGGATATTTTAGTTATTGCTGAAGCACATTTACACAGAATCAAGGCTTTTTTTTGCTTCACACACTGCCCTGCCAGCTGGTAGAGTGGGCTGGGAGCCACAAGAAATTGGGAAGAAACACATCTGGGACAGCTGGCCCCAACTGACCCAAGGGACCTCCCATACTGAGGTTGTGTTCTGCAACAAAAGCTGGGAGAAAGACAGCAGAAGGGAGGACACGCAATGGTGGTTTTCTTCCCAAGGTAACCACTAGGAGTGATGAAGCCCTGGTTTCGTGGAAGTAGCTGAACACCTGCCTGCTGATGGGAAGTGGTGAATGAATTCCTTGTTTCGTTTTGTGTGTGCAGCTTTTGCTGTACTATTAAACTGCCTTTACTTTAACTCAGGAGTTTTCTTACTTTTCCCCTTGGATTCTCTGCCCGATCTCACATGGGAGAGTGCGCGAGGAGCTGTGTGGGGCTTAGCTGCCTACTGGGGTTAAACCACACCACCTCAAAATTAAATAAATTAACCATGGATATACACCAGCTTAGAGATGGATATTACAGTCCAGTTTAACTAAGTGTTGCATGCCCCTATGCACTGCAACATTTGTTCTTTTTATGGAGGCAGATAGTTAAATTATACACACTAAGAGTGGTGTCACACACAATAACCTGGAAGAAAACATTTGGAATTTCTTGTATTTCCATGATATCTTTTACTGTGTGTATTTGGTGTTGCTTTGCTTTCTTCTACTGTATTGTTTGTGTGATGCAATACTTCTCAATGTGAACATCCCTTCTAAGCCCTATTATTTGCAAGAGGAACAGTTCTGGAAATCTAGTGTGTCTCCAGTGATTTTTGCCTACCTGAGAATTCCTGATGATTATCTGGATAGCTCTGTGCTCTTGGCATCCGAGACTTGGGATAGTTGTCCCTGGAAGTATAAAAACATACAGCATCTAAATACATACTGTTAATCTAGTATTTAAAACATTTAATCTTACTGTCCTCTTATTGATGAAAAGCCACTGCTATACAGGTTGCTGCACCAGTTTACAAATGTGGAACTCAATTCCAAAACTCAGTTCTACTAGGTGTCTATAACAACTGAAGATCAGTAACAATGGAAAAGCTTGCTTATTGAGCTTAATGTAGTAAGAAAGCAACAGACTCTGTTAATGAGCAATTACATTAGTAAAAACATGAATTATCACAAGTACAGCCACAAAGGAACACTGTTATGTTTAACACCTTTATGGCAAAACACAAAGGTTTACAGACTGGCAAAATCTGTTATACAGCCTACAAAAACTCTTGAGGAAATTGAACCGAAGAAATGTAGAACCTTTTAATGAGGAAAAATATTTCCTCTTCTCTCCATGAAAGTCATAGGATTAAGAGAGTGATTTTATTGAGTTATAGAATGATGAAGAATTTTTTGGTTCTTACATGATCACATTGTTTCTTACCTACAGTTGGTATGTAAGTCCCAGCCACCAAAAGGAATGGATGGGATTGCCAATCAGAGCAATCGATTACAGTTTATTTCCACAAACATACCAAAACAGTGTCCTCCTTTTTCTGGTAAGAATTTCTCTAATGGGTAACAGAGGCTAAATGGAGACACAAAACCTACATCTTTGTAGGAAATATTTAAATGGAAAAAAAAAAAAGGAAAACAAACTAAGTAGAGGTGACAAATTAAGTAAATAAAAACAACCAAAAGAAGTTTTGAAGAAGAAATATGAGTTGCATTGTTTTCTTTGTTTCCCCTTCTTCCACTCACCCTACCCCACGAAAACCCTATATGTGGCAATTTGGTAAAATTTCTTCTCTGTGGAGCTAAATTAAACACTGTGTGTGTATAACCTATCACACTACAACCACAAAATACTTTTCACGTCTGTTGTCTTCTTGCTTGTGAAACGCACACTTATTATTTAACTCAAAACTGTATTTGTTAGAACAAATCTATTTGTGTCCTCAAACCACATGTTCTCAAATGAAAAGGTAGTATCGAATAATACAGCTCTGATCAATTGCCACAGGCAGTGACCTCCAACTCTTTTACCCTTCTACCAATTAAATAAAATATTTAATTAGCAGTGTTGTTTCGCAGTTTGAAATAAACAAAGAGCAGATCTGCACATTAAACCCAAGGTTATTTGCCTGACCACCACAAATCAAACAGGAATATGTTCTGCTTGGCTTGGCTGGTGGACAGTGACCCCCTCAAAACACAGGAGTCTCCTCGGAGGTCAATCCAAAAAGACCCCCCACAGGACACACTGCCTCTTGCTGACTGGTGGGCTTTAACAAAGAAAAATAAGCTGAAAGTTTGCAATAGGAACAAGGGGAGAGGAACATAAAGTAATTGCAAAGGAAAGGATGGCATTGCTTGTTGAAGCCTTTAAATGATTCTACCCTCCTTCTTGATTTGGGTACCCCCTGCTTTGGCAAAGGAAAGCCTGCTTCATACAGCAGTGCCTAAGAACTGTAGATTTAATGGAGTGGCTCACTGCCAGGGAATGTACACCACACATATGTAAGACCTAGCAACATTTTGTACAAACCTTCAGTACATTTTTGTAGGACCTTAAGTCTAAATTTTTGTGGTTTAAATACAAATTCTTTTTAAAAAAAGAAAGCTACAGTATTTTCCATGTATTAGTAAGCAATTAAGTTTCAATAAGCTTTTATAAACATTCTATAACTTACAAAGGAATTTCTGGAAGAAGTACTGTCACTGGAGAGGAGTTGTATTTTACAGCTGAGACATTATGCAATCTAATAAAGATAAATAATGAAATAATGAATGTAAATAATTTTTACCCATCTAACGGGCTGTCAAGTGAGGGGCAGCTTCCCGAACCAGAGTTTTCAGGACTGCTCAAAGACAATGGATCCAGCATCTAATAAATAAAAAAGAGAGGAAGACCAAAAAGTTCAAGGGTTTTTTTTTCAATTTTTTTTCTAAATAGTTTAAGGGTTTTGCTATTAAACAGCTAATAAGAAACAAATCCAAATCAGATAAGAACTGGTAAAAATAGAGTGGAAAGCTCATCCGTTGCCTTAAAATGAGCTCCTTCCTAAAATGATGTTTGTTTTGGTATATTATATAACATCTATTATTTTCTATGAACTGGACACCAGCCTTTTGCTGTAAATTGAGCAGTTATGCCTCCAATTTTGTAGTCTGTGCTGCATCTTGAAGGTCCTGGGCACATACTTTGCCATACAACAGTCAAGGACTTATTAAAGAAATAGTGTCCAGAAAGTAAGTTTGCACTCTGCAAACTCAAACATTTAAATGAACTCTGTATTGGGGAGAACAACATTTACCACAGGTTCAGCATTTTTATTCCTCTTGTTTCATGCTGAACAGTGTGTCCAAATAAGGGAAGAAGGCCCATCTGGAGCTGTACTGATCACCTCTCTAAACCAGTGTACTATGGCCCAACTGGCAGCCCATGGGTTTTATCCAACCCCCCTCATCTCTTACAGAAAGTGTGGGGTCTGCTCTCAAGAGTGCAAATAGCTGTGCTCAGGCTGATCAACAGCAGAGCAGAGCAAAACCTTCCACTCCCAAATTCCCTTCTTGTCTTTGTTGGGTAGGCTGTGACAGATGAAGACAGCATGGCCAACACTTGCCAAGGTGATGTGGCAATGTAGGGGGAAGGGAGCAAACAGAATTTGTGAGTTCTCACCCCCTCAAACTGGCCCTTGAGGCTGCTTAGGTTGAACTAACCTGGCTTCCTATGAAAGTAAAATTCATTAATTTAAACCTGCTGACAGCTCACACAGCAATGCTTACAAGACAGGTGATATATTTCTGGAATACTTAGGAGTGAATGGACATCCCAGGCTTCAGGGATCATCTGTCTGTCTGACCAGTCAGTGACCAGAAATTACTTTGCCCAGGCCAAAAGTAATTATTTCACTGGAATGAATCCAGACCTGGGCTGGATCTGACCACATGGCTATGATAATGAATAGCCCTGGTCTGGAAAGTAGGAGATTCAGCCTCTATTCTCAGCTCAGTCATTAAAATTGTGCAACAAATTGCGCTACCCCTTTGCCTTTATTTTTACTTTATCATCTGTCTCTCATTTAGTCAGCTCATAAAAACCGTTGCCTCTTGCCATTTGTAAATACACTGCCAATGTCAACAACAACTTGAAGAGATTTGGGTATGCAGCATTATTTTTCTTTCCTCCTTGAAACATCTCTTTCTCCATTGCCAATTCTGTGAGCAGTTACATTCCTGCTTCTTTTCCTGCTGTTTTGAAGGGCAATTTTTATATTCAGAGAGCAGGATTTTTTTTCTTACTAAGTGTGCTGATATCCTACACTAATAATGCAGGTGAATAGGAAGAAAAAAATAACATACATTTGTGATCTTTACACAAAAAAACCCAAGTGACTTTGGAAAGTCTTTCAGAGCTTATTTATGCCATGCCTATCACCATCCCATCTCTACCCCAACACAGTACCTACCACACAGAATCACAGAATATTCTGAGTTGGAAGGAATCCACAAGGATCATTGAGTCTAACTCTGAAGTATCAACTGTGTCCAAACAATTCTGACAGATCCAAACTCTTTCTTAAAATCTCCTTTTAATTACCTGGAAAAGTTGTAAAGCTGGTCTAGCTTACATACCAGTCTCATTAAAATAAAGGGGCTTGTGCTTTCTAATGTAGACATCTCTGCTGTTGTTTGTATCTAGCACTATCTCACTCAACTATCGTGGCAATTCAGAATATTGTCTTTCTCCTTGTAACAACATACCTAAAAAATTGAAGAGACAGAGAAAAAAACCCAACCAGGTTCTGCAAGACTAAACAGCACAATTATTTCAACCTTATGTCACCCATCAACTTTACTAGCGTTATCATTTATTTTTTTGCTGTTCTTTCTAGTAATTCCATATCCTTCTTGAACAGCAGTATTTCATAAATCAACTTAACAAAAACTTTAATTTCAGTAATTACAGACGTACCTGATCCATACTTTCTGGAATGAATTCACCCTCACTGTTGATACTGGTGAAGGACCCATTTCGAGCCACCTGATGCAGCTCATCTGGAATGTATCCTGGGGGAGGTGAACTCCTATCACGAGTATTAGAACCTTTTGAAAGAAAAGAGCCAGTCAGAGTCTCTCCACTAACCCAGAATTCAAGGGCTTTATTCAAATGCTTCACAGGCACTGAGCTTGCCTGGATCACTTCTTGCTTTAGGAACTCCTCAAATGCCTGTGCAACACAAGACTTAAGCATAGCATTTAAAATCTGCAGTCCAGAAACGATGAAAAATTTGGGGCAGAGTTGTCTCAATGACATTAAAGAGAATTTTTATTGTATAGGAACAGAAATATAAGTTGCCCACACATCTAGCTGGGTAAATTCCTTCTTCTGAACAAAATCAAAATTGAAACCCTTCCACCCATGTCAACATTAATAATAAATGCATAATAAGTTAAATTGTTCAGAAAATTATTCATTAAGCTCTCTAGTTTCATAATTAAATTTGGAAGTTAACATCACACCAACTTTAAAACATGAATATGCAAAAATGTTATATCAATCCCAAAATCAGTATCTTAAACAAACGCTCACACATGAAAAAATACAGGGATCCTAAACTGAGCAAGGAAACACACTGCCATATAAGCAGATTCTTCAGTAGTTCATTCCTGAAAATAAAGGGGAGTACTAACATCAGCTTTTTAGGTTACCCTGAAATAACTCTACATACACTTATTTGCTTGTGGGTTTTTTTGGATAATTTTCTGTATTATATATATTTAAAACACTTCTGTCTTAATATTCAAAATCCACTCCCCCAAGTGCAAATTCTATAGTAGAGTCATTGATGAGTAGAAGAGACAGTATGTGTTGAGAGCAGAATTCTCATTAAGAGAATGCTACAAAAGAAGTTTTTACAATTAAAGCCATTGAAATGTGCAGCTTACCTATTACAGACAGTCGCCTTTTTCTGTCTGTCACACCAAACACTGTATTATCTAAATCTTCCAGTGAGGGCAACGGTTCCACGTTATTTACACTGGGTGACTGAAAATGCATAAGTATTACAACCTGCAGTTACTACTTTACGTTTCTGACAATGAAAATAATTTGTAAACTTTATAGGCTTTGTGCATTACATTTCATTTTTCAAGCAGTCAAAAAAGCAGTTTGCTGATTCACATCACAATAATCTATTTTAGTTGCTCATTCATACTCTTTAAAATTCATTTTCAATATGCACCAGTATACAAATCCTATGAATATCAGTGCCATAATTTGTTAGATAATACTAAAATATCTCAGCATTTAGTCTATAGACCACTAGTCTTTGCTACAAGGAACACTGAACTTCCTACAAAGAAGTGTTGCCAACATATGACTTAAAGAATAGCTTCAAGTAACTACCATTACTTAAATTCTATACGTTTTTTTCTTAAATCGTTCTACTAAGGCACACGTTTCTACCACTGTAGGGAAGGCAAATAAAAAGACAGGAACAGGATCTAGGAAAGAGTTAAAACTGAGTCAGTTGTAAAACAAAATGGTAGTAGATGCTTAAAGTGAAATGAAGAAGCAATCAGTATTACATTCAACTGGAAAAATGCCATCTTTAAGAAAAGATACAAATTAGACTTCTTTATGAAAACTGAGGAGAAAGACATTTAGCATGTCAACTCATACCTGTGTATTTCCATGTATTACAAGCAGTATCTTGAGACTCTTCATATGTACACTACGGTCAAGTAGTTCAACAGCTTTGTCCAGGTCATCCTGTGTGGTTAATGGAATTACAAGCTACAAAAGGAAGGGCAGGGGGGAAAAAAGTCTTAAACAGGACACAACAAAGAAATGAGGAAGTCAAGTGCAGAAAAATAAACAGAATATTTTCTTTCATACCAAACAATTTGAAAATAAACTTTATTAAATGATCCCTTTGAGTAAGTATTAAAAGTCTGTAGTTCAGTTAACACTTCCTTCAGATGCCTCTACTAATGACAGCATGGTGGACCAAGTCTTCACAAGAAGCAACCATTTTGTATATATAGAACTTAATGTCCAAAAGTTTTAGCAAAATGGGTACAATTGGGTAAATGCCTAAATTAACACAAGTCTCTAAGATAAATAAAAGTCCTACTTTATAGAGAATAAAGCAGATTTTTGTATCGCAAATATTACAACTATACTTGTTTAAAGTTGCATCACTAACAGAGTTTCTCCATTGAAAACCAAAATTTTTTAAGAAAGATGTGATCCATGTGCAACAACTCTAGTCCTCACTAGGATCTTACTTGGATCTAATTAACTAGAATTAATTTGGCATACATGTATCTTTAGAACAGAAAACTATGCCATTAATGTGCAGTTGAGATCTGAATTCTGTAACAATTAAAACTGGGCTCCTGTTCCAGGAGTGTAAATTACAGCTTCTGCTTGCAGCAAAGGAACAACAGAACACAGATTTTTAAATCCATTCTACTTGTAAGCAGCCTCAGTCAAAGATGCTTAAATACAACACCAGTCAAAATACAGTACTTTCACACAAAACAAGATGGGAGTGAGGAGGAAGATCTTGATAAAATGAAGAGTGTGCTTATTTGTTAAGCTGCACTTTTAATGCCAGTGACACATTTTTACCATCCCATTTCTGAAAGGTGATGGGATGATTTCCCAACTAGTGCAGAAGGTAAGAATCAGAAAACCTACTCAAAATGCCTAAAAATCTACCAGTGGAAGGAGCTGAGGCTAAAGCATTATGAAGGGCCATTTCTTCTGACCATCCTAATCTCCAAAAGCCTTCTGCTGAAATTCTTCATTTTGAGGATCAGTTTTACAGAAGTGCCTGGTAATGCAGTGAGTAACCA
This sequence comes from Machaerirhynchus nigripectus, assembly GCA_013397975.1. Taxonomy (NCBI): domain Eukaryota; kingdom Metazoa; phylum Chordata; class Aves; order Passeriformes; family Dicruridae; genus Machaerirhynchus; species Machaerirhynchus nigripectus. The sequence goes on from VZRQ01005699.1 coordinate 1,122,729, forward strand.
ACAAACAGCAATCACTGGCATTTTCTTCTGCAGAGATGCAGAGTAGATACAGCAGTTATGTTGTGCATAACCAAGCACATGAATAATCCTTCATGCCCTTTGCTGACTCAAGGCAAAAGCCAGATGTAACCCCTAAGAATGGATCCTGCATCTGTAAATATGTTTGCTATTAATAATTCCATCCCTACTTCCTAAAGGAAAGCCAGAAGTAATACTGATCAGGCGTAAGTGGCTAGACAGTGCTGGCCCTGTTACCAAGAAATCTTTGGGAACCAGCCAGTTTAAGAGAAGCAACAGTTAAGCCTACTTTTCCAATCTAAACATTAACTAAATGCAGCATTCTAGCAATTACCTGACAAGATTAATCCTTGAAGAAAAGGATTTACAAGAAAGGATAAATGCTATTTCAAATTTACAAACATGACAAAGCTCAAAGAGATAAAGACTTTTCCAAAGTCACGCAACAGAGCTGTGGCAGATCAGGAAGACAATTTACCCATTCCTAAACAGTCAGAGACTTCATTATGCTATAACACTACTCATGAAACATTTCATGCCTTTCCTGCCTATCCTAATTTGGACAAGACCTACATATTTGAGAAAACACACACACACACTTTAGGAATCTGGCGTTTTGTCATAGGACTAAGTTTTGTCACAGAAGTGTTTCCCACTACTTACAAGAGCAAACTTCAGCCTTAAAACGATCAGTGTCCAAGTCAAGAATTTAGAGGACACAGAATATTACCTCATTATTGCTGTAATGTAAATCCATAGTCTGTCCAAAAGCAACTTTAGCTTTAGCTGCAAGATCTTCAAGTTTAACAGGCCTTGGTAACTGCAGGATCCTGAAACACAATTGAAGTGATAAAGGATTTCTGTCCATTACTTACGAAAATCTGACAACTCATTACTTAAGAACTATCTCAGAACTAAGTTTATTACTAAAAATATCGTAAGAGGCTATACTTTATTCCCTGTCCTCCATATTCTGAGACTTGCAAAAAAGAAAGAAAAGCAGTGAAAAAGCTAAAATGGATAATCAGATACAGAATTAGATTTAATTATAACTATTTTACTTGCTTCCATATGGCTTGCTTAATGTTTTGCAAGACTCCATTTCAGAGGGAAATTCTTAGAAACTTCTACATTTTTCCACTTTAGAAAACTAAGACAACTGAGTACCATAAGCTGACAGGCATAAGCATCAGAAAGGAATTACTCCTGTAGTCTCCATTTCTTGGAAATCCAAAAGACTATCTTACCTGAGGAAGGTAACTAAATGTCACCATCTTTACTATAATGAACTACACACTCAAACTGCCCAGTCCATCACTAACTGTGCTTCAAGTGTGCTCCTGTAAGAACGGTGCAGTTGTAGGTCAACAACTTAATTTTCTTTTAACTCAATGTCCCATCAAACCAATTAGCCCAAACTGCCTATAACTAACCTTTTACTATAGAAAACCATGGTATTTTTTGAGACACTACACCATTATACAAAAAAGAACTTTAAATAGTGACTAAGCTATTAAGGTACATTGAATTCACATTCCAAAAAGAAAGAACACTCCAATTCTCTGAAGTAGAAAGTTAGCAAAGGGTACCTGTCCTTTTCATCTGTAGTTCAGTTAGTAGTATTCTGGTTTGGGGGACAATTTTTCTCACTGAAATGAGGCTAGAAGTCAGGCCACTTCCAATTAAAAATTATTTTTTAAAAAATCTTTTAAAAAATACCCTAAACAAACAAACAAAACCCTCCAAAAACCAACCAACACCACTTCTCACCGTAGTTAACAATTTGGGCAGCAAGCCTGCAATTCTACCCATCACACCACAAGCGCCTTGGAACAAAGTGCCACATTCACCACTGAAAGCAAGTCTGGAATCACTTCTCTTTTTCACTTCCCTTTTTAAATATTAGTGAGAAAGCCATTGCATAACTTTTTTTTTCTTGCATAATTTATTTACTTGATCTTAAGAGCTACGTGCTCAGGCAAACAGAAGTACTATAACTCATGCTGAGCAATAAGCCCAGGCTGCCCCATACCCCTGGGCAAGCAGGCTGAAGTCACTTGGGACAGTTCATAACAGAGCTAGGCCCATGAGTTTAAAAACCTGGGACAGATATTTTTTTACAAAATTACTTTATGCTTGTATTAATACTGAATTGATTAACTTAGTCCACTGTGAAAGTGAAATATGATGAACTGCAAAAGGTACCGTCTGTGCAGACTGGCAGCAAGTAAACATTTCTCTGTTTTAAATTCATGCTTCCTCTTACTTCACAAGAAATTGTTAGGTAGAAGAGACCTCAATTTTCAAAGCCTTCGAAAAGACTTATTCCCTCCAAATTACTTAGAGCACTCAGCCATTACTGATGCACTTTTACATGTGATGTTCAGAGGAGTGATAGGAAGAAGCTGAAGAACGTTGATACCTAGGGAACACCGCTCTTTTTCTGCTCCATGTGAAGAGAGAACACATGCTATAATCAACATGGACACACACTCAACTACTGCACATCACACTAAGGGCTGCCCAGAACTATTAAAGGTTTTATTTGAAGCAAATTTTACGTAAGGAATTTATTATTTCTATTAAGAATAGCATGCCCAGGATATTATTTCCTTTTTCTGTAAGTCTTTTCAAAGATCTTATTTTATAATAATTTGTCTGTAGGTAGAATGAAATTTTGTACTTTCAGAGAGAGACAGGCAAAGTGAATTGTCAACAAACCAGTTCTGAATGGAATTATGCATCAAATCCTGTAAAAGCTTTTGAGCAGTCACCAGAGAAGAGATTATATAGAGACAGATGTTTATATACTTTAAGCAGATGCATCATTCACCTCTCATAAATGAAATACAAATAAATTTTAACTGATTAAGTGAAAACAATCTGAGTCTAGTAAGTTGAAAACAATCTGAGTTGTCAGGCCGGCACCCCTGAAATACAATCCAACCTCTTCCTCTGGGTACTACAGTAACAACAAATTATCATGCATTTATTACACACAAAATGAACGACAAAAATTATTTTCTGGTCTATTCAAACTTCTGATCTATTCTAATGATCTAAGTAATTGTTCAAGGCTACAAACATCTATCTGAAGAGTAACCAAATGAAGGATACTACATCAGACATAGTTACAGTATGATATGTAGGTATTTATGCATCCTTAGAACTCACATTTTAAATAGTTAATTATTTTTCAATTCTGTTCATATCAAAATTAAATTTAAGTTCAAACAAAAAAAACTTAGAGAACTGAAACACTTCAAACCATTAATTTGGAACTTTATGACACGAGTACAACAAAACTCTATAAATTAAGACAAGACTGTTTCCTTACCTTTTTTCACCTCTATGTTCAAATTTGACTCTAACATCATTCTGTAAAAAAAGAGGTAACGGAACCACTATTAGTTTGTTATCACCTCTTTTGATGAAGCCATGAACTCCCATTCAATAGTCCTACACTATTCCCTCTTAATTTTCTGTCCTTTCTAACATATCAAGTATTTTAACAAGCTGCTTCTGCTGAGGTACGTGATAGAGGCTAAAAGAGTTAAAAACCAAAAAGTGTTAAAAAAACTTGAAGTGTTAAAATACAAAAACTTATTCTGAAGTACAATGAATGCTTCTGTAAATATACACATTATTTTCTATCAATATTTGTTAATATTATAACAGATTTATGACTTCAAATTTAATGTGGAACTGGTTAGCGAAGAATTCTCTATCCTGAACAGGCAGATAGATCTAGCTACCAATAAAATGTTTTTATGTACACTTTGCAGCTGATTGTTCCAGGCCTAAGAAACATACCTTGTTTCATAAGCATTACCATAGAAACCCACACATGTAATTAACCCAGCAGTCATGCAATACACTTCCCAATAACCATATCTGTATATATTTGCAGTTACTGGAAATAAAATTGCTTTGCAAAACCATAATTTTAAGAATCAAATTGAATTAGCAACTATTGCAGGAAAACAATAATGCATTCAACCACAAAGTTTATCAAGTAACAATGTTTCATCTTTCGAAATAACTGATTTCCAAATTATTACTTTCAAAATCCACAAAGTAAGACAGTGATTAATATTTCTTCTAACTTTCTAAACATGCATTATACTCAAATCATTTTGGATCATACATGCACATTACCATGTCTAAAGTCACAGCTCAGATGTGAGCTCCATGTCAGTAGCAGAGCACCACTGTTATACACCGAACTCTCAAAACTTTCAAAGCACAGAATGAAACATATGTAGCCACTTGGTTTTGACAGTTTAACAGCCGAATATATCTGAATATTTTGATTTTTAGAAGGTTAAAATAAGCACAAACTGAATTTACTGAACTGTAAATTAAGGATCCAATCAAATAAACATAGAGTTAACTCAATTTGGGTAGAAATCTACATCCTCTCCTAACCTCTCTATATAGTATCAATTAAGCATTTACTACTTTTCCATTTGTGTTCAGTACGTAGAGAAAAAAAATGCAGCTGGAAAGAACTCTCATTTACAGCATATGAACCAGACATTGAGGCCAAAGATGCAGTAAGAGTTTAAGCATATTTCTGCTGCTGTACTAACATTCTTTGGTATAATATAGGTGACAACCGCGTAATCTACTAAACCTATAAAATTATTCCTTGGTATTTTAAAATAGTATAGTTGCAATATAATAATAGCAACAACTATAAAATCACTTTACATATAGTGTAAATACCTCTATAATCTTCAATTTATTTATTTAAGCGTACACTATGACCTGCTCTGAAATGCCACCATTTCATTTTGCGGCTAATATAAGAACATGAACAAAGAAAATGGCAGCACATGTGGGAGACTAATAGCTCATTCTGGTATGTTCACTGGTCTGGCAAGAAAAGTAATTACAGAAGTCACAGCAGGACATTCCACGTTTAGTACATTAGGGAGGATATTGAAGATTACCTGTTTTTTAGGCGAAGATGACTTTGGTTTTCCTGTTTCTTGCTGGGGCAATACAGGACGACTGGCCTTATGAAGCACAGCCAAATCCTGCATGATTGAATTCAAAGCTTGCTGCTCATCTGCTCAGAGAAGAAGACCAGACAAGTATAAAAGACTGTTACTTTTGAAGGGCATTACTGTCTCATTTCACAATTAGGCAGGCATTAATCTAAAAGTCTAAAATCTAAGAGTCCACATTACACTTCAATACATAACTGCCAAATTAAAAAAAATCGCCACATTGCAAACATTTTTATCTAATTTATCATTAACAGTGCTTAAGGAAATAAACAGCTTAATCAGTAACCATAATTCAAATAACAGGTTTAAAAAAACTGAAGTCATAACAAAGACTAAACTTTACACAACTGCAGGCTGTTTTAATGAGAGAAAGGGGATGCAGGGGAAAACCCTGACTACTTCAATTCAAATAATATCCATTGATGTTTACTAGAAATAATACTTCCCGCTCCCTTCCACAAAGTAAAGAATAAAAAGCAAGTTCTTTTGAACTATTTCTCCTCTGTCATGAACAGGTATGATCATGCCCATGGGAAGCATTCACAAACTCCCACATGAACACCTCACCTGCCTGAGCATCTGCTGATAGCCCATGGAGCATTATAAAAATCCAAAACAAAAACCCTACCACACCAAAAAACCAATCCACACACCAAAAATAAAATACCACTGAACTTTTCCAGGACAGAAAATACAGAGGATTTTAGGGCTTAAAGGAAGAATTCACAAGGAGAATCAGAAGCACTGAACCCAGGGGAAACTTTAGGGGCAGGAATGCTACATAACTTAGGTTTCAGGTTCAACAAAAAATCCCAAATCCTGATGATCTGCTGCAGCTGTGGTGTCCTGATGCCAGGTTAGGCAAGATTTGCTCTAGAATTGGAATGCTTCTTTAGAAAGGAAAGCACTTAGGAGATCAAAAACCTGTATATACGTCACTAAGAGAAATTCATGTCTAGTATTTGGTATTAATTCCTTGCCACAGCAATAGTACTGCACTCAGCGTGTATCTAGAACACTGGATAACAAAATTTATCTCCAGAGGTGTTGACTGTGTGCCTTCATGCTCCTTCACAATGGCTATGTTAGTTGAAGAATTCATTGCTGAATGCTGTGATTTACAAAGAACCGTATTTCTCAAACATGGACCTGAGAAAAGCTCAGCAATAAAAGCAGCAAGCAAGCATCCCATGTATGCAGCAACAATGAGAATTCCTTCACATTCGATTAAAATATAACCAAATGTATTTATCATATACAGAAATTCTGGGGTTTAAATGTTCTTATTTAAGATTCCTTACAGATCAGAAAGCTGGTCTGAAAATGAGTAACTCTGATCATCACTCATGCTGTGATCATTCATAACTCTACTAAGATATGCAAATCTATAAAAGCAAGTTTTACCAGCAGTATTTAATGTCAGAACTAAAGGCGTTCTTGAAGCTCAGTTCTTCATTTCTCACACTAAAACACATTTCAAAATTTGCCAGAGTTAAAACAGTTGAACTATTTTATTGTGTTATGGCCTATTCTAGTGCTCAGCAATGCAAAAAGTAAAATAATGCTTTAGCAGTCGGTTGGAGTTTCCAGTGGTCACTAGATTGCATAGTTTATACAAAAGAAACCAAAGTACTGTGGCAAAGCATCTAAAGTTACTAAATATCCAGTATGACTCAACAATAATTTCTCTCACACAAAACGTTGTAGAATATCAGAAATCTGAATAGTGCTGTATTCCTAGATTGAGCAACTTGATTATTAAGCATAAGGTTTGAAAAAATTAGCAAAACATTAAAAGATAAACAAAAGCAATACAAAAGTGTGTGTGGTGTGGTTGGTTGGTTTGTTGAGATTTTTTTGAGAGGGAGCACCAATAAATGATTACAGTAACACAGAAAACTCACTAAAAACAAACAACTTGAAAAACTGACATACTATTTAAAGTAATACAAATGGGCTACATAACTAGAAAAACACAGACCCTCTGCATAGAAGTAGATTTGCACTGTAATGACACAAGGCAGTAAGATCTAATTCTTACACGCCAGACTTTGTGTTTTGAGTTTGGTTCTTTCTAACAGCCATTACCACTTAGAGCACAGTAAGTATTGCTCAGTACCCCAATACCATGAATCTCAATTTCCTAAACTTGAATTTGTAAGTTATCACATAATGAGGGAAAAGTACTGTGTTATAAGGAAAAAAAAACCAAACCAAAAAACAAAACAAAACCTAAACAAAAAAAAAACCTCCAAAAAAATCAACCAAACAAAAAAAAGCAACCCAAACCCAAAACCCAAAAGGAATATTTTTAATACTAGCAAAGCTGCTGAACACTGCCTTTCATATAGTTGTTACACTGTGTTCAATAGCCAAAGCACGTTTCATAGGAATAGTAGTAAATTTTAATGTAAATTACACAGAAGACTTACCCATTATGGCAGTGAGTCTGAAAACTCAAACTTCAGGGAAATGGTTGCTTCATTAGCATTATCTTATTTCCTAAAATGCAAAACCAAAAACCCCACAATTACTGAAGTTGTCAGAGCCATGTAAAACAGTCAACTTTTCATTGTTCATGGGCAGTTTTTCTACGATTCTACATAGCAAACACACATATAAACTACAAATAAGCTTGCATATGACACACATATGATGGGTGGAGAAAACAGAGATTGCCCCCAAAGCCTCACCAGCCTCTGAGTAACATATATAATCTCTGAACACGCAAAGCCTTAACTAAATATTCCTCTAGACTTCAGCTGATTTTAATCTCTACCTACACCCCCAAATGATGATTAGTATCTTAATTAACAGTAACACTCTACTACATGGGCTACCCACAACTCCAGATTATTAAGAACCAATTCTTTTTCTACAGGTCGCTACACCTGGTGTTCAAAGTTCTGTGTTCAGAACTACATACATATCGTTCATACCTATGAATACATATGAAACTCACAGTGCCAATCAGGAGTCATCAATACCTACTGATGACGTAAACTAGAAAACTTCAAGTGTTATTTTTCATCATAATTCAAGAACGTAACACAGATATCCTAACTTCCCTGAAAGCAAATGGCTCTGGAAGACAGCAGGTATTAACTTTTAATAGTCAATATATGTTATCCAGAAAAGCAGAAACATAAGAGGCACATTTTTGAACAAACCCAGTCTATCACAGTATCTTCAAAAGTGGCCAATTGAAAAAAAACATTAATGAAGGATGAATTAAAATAATCCTTCTATAAGATGCCATTATGGAGCCTAACAGCAAAAAACTAAACATATCTCTCTAAACAGAGAATAATATTTGTTGTAATACAGACTACCACAGGAAAAAAAAAAAAAAGCTTTTTTTTTTTTAATGCAAGAGAAGAAAACTCTCTAATTTCTTAAGCAGTCACTGTAAAGAAGTAAGGAGGGCTTATGTCCCTCTTCCTGTTTGCTGGCTGCAGTGGACCATCATTCCTTCTGACTCAAGAGATGAAAGATCTACCCTACTCTGATAAAACAGGTGATTTCCCTGGAAGTTCATGCAAGGAGCTACATCAATAGAGTATTACTCAATTTTTTCTCCTTTTTTAAACAAAATTTATTTTCTTATGGTTTAGTTTCTGACCAGTGAGAAATGACCCCTGATGACAGTATAGGGCAACCAGTGGGAGCACAAGGCTGAGAACAGAGGGGAGGTGGGCCAGCTCTTTCAGCACCAGCCAGGTTTCCTTGCTTGAATATTCTGCCAATTTTGTAGCTAATAACAAATTAATTACAGTTTCCCAAAAGATTTCTGAGCATCTTCAGTTAGGCATATAAGAGTTTCCAGCATTGTCTCTTACATCCTTATTTCATGAAAAAAGTCTTTTTAAGCAGCATTCATTTCAGTGGAACTAGAAAGCTTCAAGTACTTATGGCCTATTTCTCAGAAAGAAATTTGGACTTGAGAGCCATATGAAGGTCTCTGCAGGACACTGCCTTTTTTACCTATATATCAGATGAGGCACCTACTACCATCTATTACAAGCTCCATAACCAAGAAGAGCTTGGGCTTCTAAGGAAGACCCAGAGCTCCCACTCCGTAATCAGAATCAGTTCCGCTAAAGAGCACACAAAAGAGCACATGAGAACTAAAAGAAAGCTGGAAATATAGTTGATGTGTATTCTGAGTTACATACTCCCAAGTCTATGGACAGCCTCACAACAGCACCTGAAACAAATTCCAAGTGCTGGAGGAAAAACTCCCATCTAATGCTTTGTAAAGTATTAAAACCTGTTACAATGTGAAAAGTAAACCTGGCCTGGGCTGCCCACAGCCTCAAGACAACCCCAACTTTTACTACTAATGGGGTCCTCAGCCTCCTGATGCCACCACAGCAGGAGACAGAAAAATTTGTTTCAAAAAACACCCCAAAACAATACAAGCAAACAAAAAAAGAAAAAGGTTCAGCTGCTCTGTACAGAAAAGGAAACCCAGGAAGACAAAAAAGCAAGGGATCTGTACTAATCTTCAGAGAGGAAAATGGGCTGAATTTTCACTTATTTGCTGAATGATAGTGGCCAATATCAATCAAAGTAAGGACTGTATCTTTGTTTCTTGCTCTTACTCAAGATGCCAGGAGATCTGATTTACTTATTGAATTGGGATTACCTTCGTGGCCTTAAATATCAGAACTAACATTTTTCCCCATGAGCGATTCTTTGCATCTTTTGTATCCCTGAGAATCCAAAAAAGGAGAACTTTATCAAATTAAAGGAGAACGTATATTAAATTATTTTCTATGCTATGTTTTTTGTATCAGCAATTGTCTTGAAGAATAAAATATCTTTTTAATTCTATATTTGATTGAATGGTCTTAAAGTGACAGCTAAAGTCATTTTCATAAAACCTCTGTTTTAATTAGCTGTCTTAATACATTAAACATCACAATGTATTTCATGACTTTGGATTAATTACTTCTGTAATATTTCTTTGTAAGCATTTAAAATATATAGAATAGTTCTGTGACGCATTCTAAATCTTCTACCACACCTGAAGAAAACAAAACCACTTAAACCTCCAAACAAAAACACCCCACATGTTCTTCCTCAACCTAGCTGAAAAAAACCCAGAATTTGGAAGCTGAAGATATTTGAGCTTAAGGGCTCACATAAGGCTGAAGAAGAAACATCTTAAGAAAAATCTCCTCCAAGTTCCTCCAGTTACAAGAACTCATTCTTTAGTACTAATCTGTGACGTCTCACTAGAACATAAGCTAATAAGCGAGCATCCATATATTTTCCCCTTCACTTCCTTCTTATTCCCTAAAAGAAAAAAACCCAACTTAAGAAAATTAGATTTCTCTAACTTACGTTTCTTACTTTATCGCCCCTTTTAACCAAAATTCTCTGTTCAAATATGAAGTATAATCAGTCACCTTAACAACCTTTATGTTAGCATTTAGTATTACTTTAAAAATAAGCTAACAACATTAACATTTCAATTAAAAACATGATTCTGATCCAATTTTATGAAGACCTTTATGAATTCACCCTGTGAAATGAAAAAAGACTTCTGTTTTTAACTCACCATTTTCACAATGGGCTATAACAACAGCATGGTTGTGGAGAGTGAGTAAAAATAAGCTAACAAAAATCAACATTTTTCAAACAAGTACATACACATTCAGTAAAAGGTAAAAAAGCATACCCTAATCCCTGGTTGCAAAGTAGCATTAGTATAGCACACACACAAGAGCAGATTACAATCCAAGACAAAAAGAAAGGAAGCAAAATAAAAAATTGAAACTCAGAGAAAGACTCAGGAGAAGCAAAGGCTGCAAAACACAAAGAGCAGATGCAAAGGTAGAATAAAATTATGTCAAGGTCTTGCAGAGAGACACGAGCAGCCTGAATTTGAATGTAATTAAAGAAGGGATGACAGAGTGAATTTCAAAAAGGTGTTTGCTACTCTTATCACATCATCAAAGAAGAATATCCTAGCAACAGCATTTTGGATATAAGGGTGGAGAGATGCTGATTCATATTCATGATTCACTTCCCACCAGCCACCTTCCAGAGTCTGGAAGTCTTTCAGAACCTGAAGTCGCTAAAAACAATTTCCAAGAATCACCTGGATATTTTCTTTCTTCGGTGGCTTTCTCAATGCAAATGAAACAAAGCCTGAGGACAAGTAAGCCATGCAGACGATGTAGCTGTTTCAGACACCCTGAGCTAATTGCCCATTCACACACATTTCTATAATAACCTTAACACAGTGCCTCCGAGTTACTAAATCAAGAACAGAAAGACCCCAGTGGAGCAAGCAACCTAGCTTAGCCTGATTTTGTAAGGAATTCAGACTTACAGAGTAACACTTTACCTACACAGAAAAGTGCTTTACACCTTCAGAGTCCAAACCTGTTGCAATAGTGGGGGGCAAGAATCTCAAGGACATCAATTCCCTCCACTACATTTTCACTAAAATAAATGAATGCAAGGATAAATGGTTTCCAACCCTTACACCAAAGCAAAATGACATAATGTGAACTCAAAGAAGAAAAGATGCACTGTAATTATTTCAATCACAGGTAAAGATTAAATCAGACTTACACTGTATTAGACATGAGCAAGTTAAACCAAAACAACAGGAAAACAGTCTCTGCTCGCATTGCTATTCAGAGACACACTTGTCTATAACAGATGATGCAAAAAGAACCAAGTAAAAATGAAGAGTGAGCTTTCACAGGTGATTTTTCAGACTGTAGAATGGACAATCAGAATATAAAGTAAAACTATAAAATTTTATTTCATAGCAAGAAGAATGAGCCAGATAAAATGGCTTTTCTCTAAAAATGTTATTCTTAAACAATCAAATGCTTGGTCTCACACAACCAACCTCTTATAAATCACAGCAAGCGAGGCTGACAAAATCTCAAGTGATCACCTAGTCAAATATACCTACTTAACCTTTAACCAAAATAATGTGCAGCACTGCTTGTTAAGGATTTTATTTTAAAAAAATAAACACAGTATCTGTGAACAAGACAAAGAGTAATACCTAAATCTGAACTTCTGTAGCCTTCTTCATAACTCAAAGCAACTGTTGGCATAAATGACAATAATGACATTACATAGTGTGACAAGCATAGCAATCAGTATTGTTACAAGACATTAGAAGATACCTAAAAGAAGGTAACTCCACAGAAATGAACATAAAGAAGAGGATTGTATATGGACATACACACAAATGAACACTGGACAAACAGCCATCCTTTTCAAAGAATATGAAAGTAGCAGCAGCACACAATCATGAATGACAGAAAAAAGAGAACTGAAGAACAGTAACAAGAAAAAGTCTAACAGTAACACATCAGATGTGAGATCAGCTTTGGAAAAACCTGGATCTTTAACATATTGTAATAATACATAAAAAAGGTATTCACAGGGAAAGCAGAGAAGGGAGAAAAAGATTAAACTAATCCAAATCAAAAGCCAATTATAAACTGCTAAATTAAGGTAATATTTGCAAAACAAAACAAAAAGTAGGACTCAGTGGGTCAAATTTGGAACATTACAAATTATGTTTAACTGGGTGAATTAAATAAAAGAAATATTATTCCTGTCACAGTACTATGGGATCTTTTAACATTAAAATATACTTCAAGGGAATAAATGGATAAATGCTTCTGAGGAAATATCTGTTGAAATATTTGATTCCAGCCTTCTTTGGACACCTTGAGGAAACTTCAGGTCTGAAAGCCAGCAGGGAGGAATCCTGTCTATCGACAGCACACCAGTAAGAGGATGAGCCACAGAACAGTAATATTCTCTTCAGTTCTTTCTCTCTCATGTGCCCTCTTCTATTCTAAAGCACTTTCCTCCCCCCTTGATTTATCCCAATTGCGAGGTTAACCGCACTGGACAGGACACACTCAGAGTGTCCACCCAGCTGTGCTGTGCTAGGAGGGACTGGCAAAACAGCAGAACCAACCAAGCCCCGCCAGCTGACACCTCAGAGCAAGGAAGACAATCTGGAGCAGCATCTCTCAGGACCAGGGAAGTAATTCAGGAATGACCGAGTCCTGTCCTAGACTCAGTAGCATCAGACAGAAACAGTATTCCGCTCTATTTTTACCTTATAGATTCACAGAATCAAAACACTGCAAATGCCTCGATTTCAAGGTTTATTACTACTGCCAAGCAAAATACGTCGTCTTGAAATAATTAGTTACCAGAACTAACTGCAGCAATTACCCTACTGAGGTTTTTTCAACGTATTTGGATAAATATCACATGATATTTGAGTTATTTGCTTTAAAACCTCAATTAACTAACAAGAAATTCAGCTGATGGATTAAAACAAAAGAGATCCATACTCATACTTAGCAGAAAACACCAATGAACATGATTCCCATTGCAGGTCCCTGGAGACCGACAATGATCAGGCAGGCACACAGAGATAGACAAGTTATGGCTTAAGGAAATGACCTGAATAATGTTCGAAAACAGTTGCAGTCCAGCAAAATGTATTTAAATACCATTAAGAATTTTAAATACATATAGTAATTTATTGTGGTTACTCTCCATTTATTATTAATTAAAAATAGCACTAAACACTTTAAAAATTAGATGAACCACATTTAAGGTGCTATAACTGACAGGACTGCTTTCTGAACTTCTACCGTCCCTGTAACCAGGAGGGCACCACCCACAACTAGAAGCTGTATTTCATGCAAGTCTGAATATTGTGGTTTATTACATTCACTCAGTAATGTTTTTGCATTGAATGCATTTTAACATAAAGACAATCATTTAGGAAATTGGAAAAAAAGTTGCAGCTACAAGATTGGACAGTCTTAGCAAGAAACAGTTAAGAAGAATTATTAAATCACAACGTGTAATTACCTAACGTAAGTGCAATACAACATTAAAGAGGCATAGTGGGATCCTTGTGTGCATAAAAATGCTGTGTATGCAGAAGCCATCTTGCTTCTGTACACAACCTACAGGCACAGTGCTCCGTGTAGGCTGCAGACGGCAAGTGTGGGATGGCTGAAGCATCAGAATCTTTGTTGCTGCTACAGAGGTATCAGGTATCTCTACAATGTGCAGACTTGAGATTTCTTACACTGAAGACTTTTAAAATCTTCCTGGCAAGCAAAAAAAAAAGTGAATTCATGTCTCACTGAGCCCACAGGAGCATGCAGACTTACCTCATCTATATAGCTACAGACATAATTTAGTATTTGTTTATTTTAGGAAAAGAATGGTTACTAGCTGTACTCTTTCCAGAGTTCAATTTAATACATAGACAAACAAAAAAGCAACAAAAACCCCCAAACCAATAAAACAGACTAGACTTGCATAAAATACAACATTTATGGATGGTGCCCTCCCAGTTCCAGGAAGAATAAAACCTCAAAAATCAGTGTGGTCAGTTCTAGCACCCTAAATGCAGCTCACACTCAAATTACCTTGAGAACCAGATTTCAGAATTAACTGAAGGATTCAACATGCCCAGTAACAATAGCAAAACTTCATTCAGATTAAATCTTTAGTTCCTGCTATTCTATAAACTGTAATTTGACAGAGTCATGTAACATTTATTAGCTTGATGAACCATGATCTTGACTTGAAGAACTTACAATGTGCTGGAAGGTTTGAGAATGTAAAGACAGAGTTTTTAAGGACTGTTCTCATAAAAATGCAAAGCAGCAGTTCAAGATGAGTTTATAGCAAAATTAGGTTTCTGAGATAAATATCTTAACACTTACAGCAATATTCACAAAGAGTAACTGTAGTCTAGGAAAGCTAATCTCTCTACACTTCCTTTACAGGCGATAGGGAGAGATAAGCATATTTAGAGAGTTTCAAGACACTTAAATGCAAGTTTCCTGCTTTGAATGAACCTCTTCTTTCCAAGCAGTATCAAGAGCCTCTATTAGCTAACCCTTCATAGGCCCACTCCATTTCAAGTACGCAAAAAAGATAAGACTGTAATTGGCCTCAAACAGAAAAACATCTACTTTGCTCAACAGGATCTCTTTCCTCACCTAATTTAAGTTTTACAGAACTTGTCTATTTCCTGTATCTGCCATTGCCTCTGCAGCAGCCAAAGCACTTGACAACTCATTTCTCAACCTAACTGAAAAATTACTTTGCCAATACATCAAGCAAATCTTTCTTGAAAATCAGGATACTTTCTTAAGATCTGTTCACAATTTTTAAATTTAAAAATTTTAAATTGAGGAAGGGTCACAGCAGCCGAAATTTGCAGACAGGCACCACAGTGACACTCTGCAAAATTGTTAGTGCTGCCAATTTTGCAACAGAACATACTGGCTGCAAATTGACTGCTCGTCCTCCTCTTATCCAGGACCAGATTTTCTCACAAAGGTATGTCAAAAAGTAATAGACACAGTTCATTGGGCTACAAATAACTGCATCACTGCCTCCAGAGCACTCTGGCATCTTGGAAACTTTATCAGCAGCATCATGGTGGAAAGCCTCAGCACACCACAACATGAAGAACACGTTCCTTACCATTAGCTGGGCTATATGCTAAACAAACTGCTTAGTGCTATTCGCATCATAAAAATGTTTAAAGCTAACTCAATAATTAAGATAACATTAGTGTCCACAAACACACAGTAAAACACTTCAGTGATGTTTGTAGCTTTATCTTAATTTACTATCTTATGTGAACTAAGTAGCTGCATAGAAGGTGTCTCAGACAAAACACGTGTATGAAATTTTTAGACTCCAGAATTCCATGAAGCACGCACTACAGTGAGTGTCATAATCGAATACAGGTGCTTCGGTGTCTCCTTCCAAAAATATCAAGTGGTGCTCTCAGCTCAGCACTTCTTGCTGCCATTTGGAGCCCTTCTGCTGAAGCTGCCATGAGTAGCATCAATGTTAGTTTCTTCCAATCTTACAAGTCCAAATATTTGTGAAGAAGGGCCAAAGGTGTTACAAGAAAAACCATTCCTCACTACAAATCCTCACAAAACTGCATGTCCTCCATCCAAGATCCTATAGGAAGATAACTGTTTGGAGGAGTTTTTGTTCAACAGACAGCTCACAGCACATATCCTAAAGAATACACTTTAGTTCTCATCCTTGTGACAGCACTCAAGATCACCAGTTCAGCCAAAGAACTAACTGTACACAGCACACAAACTTAATCCTACCAGCACTACCAGTATTGATGATTCCTCCAATCTTCACTACTCTAAGCATGGAAGACCATGCTACAACCAGTGACAAATAAATGGATTTTAAGAGTAACCATTCACTAAAAGGGCAAACCTATCACCAACTACTTCTATCAACAATATTCTATGAGCAAAAATAAAGTACATTAGAAAAAAAAGCAGTCTACCAGCAGTAACTGAGTATTGCAAACAACTTTCAATTACTATACAAGAGCAATGACATACAAATCATTAGTCAGATATGATTTTTGAAGACATACAGAAGAAAGCACCTCAAACTCCAGTAACTAGTTCTATCCTTTTCAGTTAACCTTCCAGGCTCGTGACTGTGATGGGATGAAATACAAGCATTTTGGGAAATAAGCCAAACGAATAAACCCACTCTCCACATCCACACCTAGTTTTAATATCTATCTTCAGGTACTGAAACTGCAAAGCTTTGTTTTTCTTCACTATAACAATCATATTTGACAGAATCTTCCATTCAGAGCAAAAGTAAACTATTTAGAAGTTGTGAGTTTTAATCATGGCTGCAAATCACATCACCACTATTTCAACTCAAGTACCAAAAAAAAGATTAACACAAGGATACATATGAGCCTTTCCGATTAATATGATCCACCTGGCATTTTGCTGTGACACCAGCAAGAACAGAATCTAAGTCTCCAAGGACATTTTTGTGTCTTCACCATGAAGACATCTCAGTCTCAATTACTCTCCATCTTCCAAATTTTGCAAGAAATAAAGGAGAAATCCTCCTCAGCAACCAGTCTTTGTTATATACTATCTTACTCATTCCTCAAAGCACAGTTCTTCCTGCACACTACTCAAGGCAGTGATACATTGAGGGAATCCAGAGTACAGTAATATAACTATGAATTTTCTCATCTTCTGCTGCCTTGCTGTAATGTTTTCCTACTCCAGTGATGCACCAGCACCTGGAGCTCCTGCCTAAAATGCATTTCCTGGCTCACACTCAATTCTTCCTCATTAAGTACCCCACATGCTCTTCTCATCATAATTCAAATTAGCTTTGTACATTCAGTCAGTTCATTTTTTCTATCCTCAAAACAAACATAAAATGCAAAAAAAAAAAAGTCATAATACATTAACATGGAATATTTAAGTAGATAAGATATTCATGAGCCATACAGATTTCCAATACAGCATAGGGAAAACAATCCTGAATCCATCTCTAATTCAAGAATAAAATATGCAAGAACAAATAGCTATGAATTGAATCAGGGAGCCCCAAATATGGACAGACTCAGACCTCTCACACTTGGAACTGTACAGAGAGCTAAATAATACCACCAAGAAGACAGGTAAGTGTGTAATTGATAAACATTAATGGAAACTGAGAAAACCTTGTGTACATGCATAGGTCACACATACTACGCAAAATCCAAATATTCTTTTACATGATTGTGCAGCATTTTTGTAGCAAGCATGTCTCAATGAGCAGGTCTAACTGGACATATTTGTAAGCTTTTACCTGTTATGAAGTAGGCACTGTGTTTTAAACTGGATGACTCACAGACGCAAATATTAAGACATTGCTAAGCTATCAAGTGCACAAACTCTTTGTCACTTTACACTTTGGTACTAATCTTTAGCTCCCTGTGAATCAGAAAAAATCATAATTCAACCCAAACCCTCATAATAACATTTAAACCAAAATGTAAAATTAGAAACCTATGTTTGTCAAAACACTCCAGAATCAAATGCAAAGACACAGAGACAACGTATTGTCATAAGTTTTCCTTCTTGCACCTGCCCTAGCACAGCCCTTAGCAGTGGGAACCAAATTACAATGACATCTATGATTTATTATTATACTTTTACCTCAAGTGATAAAAATGTGAGAACCCTCATAAACACAGCTAATAAGGTAAACTAACTACAGACTCAAAAGTTCCAGAGAAAGGATTACTATGTCTGTGCCCGTTTCTAACCATCACTTTTAAGACAACTGGTCCACTGCTAAGGTTGAATTTGTGTTAAGAGACTAGTCCTGCTTGTCTACAGTAACTGCTGCTTTCCAGCTGAACCTTAAGGACAAGCAGATCTGGAGCCAACAAATGATCCAGCTGAAAAGATTTATTTTAAATAAATCTAATAATTAAACTTAATTACATTTTAATTAATAATCAGCCTATCTAACTGGTCTCACATTTCTACAGTATCAATTCCAACACAAAGAAAGGAGCAAGAACTCATGCTGCAATCAACCCTCTTGGCCAATGCACAGATCTGGATCTTTTAAAAAAATTTGCTAAAAGATAACATGCATAATGCCGGGATTTCAGGAAATTATACACTATTAAGTGTGACATATAACAAATAAACTACAAATGATGGGCATACGCATAATTGTGATAGAGCAGGGAAGAGCAGATACGGTTGTTCCAAAACGAGATCCTCATTTTCAAATCTTGGTGCACTCTGTGTACAGGTATAAAGAACTCATCTCACTCAGTATCATGGTCTACTTGGATGTAAGGTGCTGGAGAAGTCTCACCAAAGGCTTTCTTGCAGTCTCAGCATAAGAAAGAAGGTCTACCCTTGCATGAATAAATCGGTTAAAATATAGAAGATATAGGACAGTTGTTTTCACAAGGAAGGAGGAGGATACCAGCGGGCCTCCAGAATAGTGTGAGTTATTCAACATATTCTAAATTATCCAAGAAAGAGGAGCTTTCTGAAGCGCCTATTATTTGGGAGAGCAAGGAGAGGACTACAGTAGAGGTGGTGGTCTTTATCAGAGAGAGGACTGTGCAATAAAGCAGGTAATTATCAGCACTGATGAATGGAAGTGATGCAAGTTGACTGCAGGGGAGAAAAGGAGAGCAATGGTTCCAACTCGGCACATAAGAAACCAATGGGCTTTGCACTGAATACTGCCAACACTCAGAAATAAAGCCAGTGTTAGGAATTATGAACAGAAAGTGTGAAACAGATCACCGTCTTCACATCTTTAACACCATTAGCATTCCCGGGACCTTCACCTCCAGAAGAGGATGTAGCAAAGCAGGAAAAGGTACAATCAAAGGCATAGAATGGGTTCTACAGGGGAAAAGAAATAGGCAAGTTAGGACTCTGGTTTCAATCACATTTGGGTGTGGGGAGAAAGTGATAAAGGGCTACAAAATTGTACAAGGAACAGAGAGATGTATTGTTATAACAGAATGTCCACTCTCCTCCAAAAGAAAGGTGGCATCAAAGGAACTCAGTACAAATACTTAAAAAGTTAAAAAAAAAGAGTAGTTTTTACTAGAACCACTAACGTACCTACAGAATTTCTTATGAAAGGATATTTGGATGCCAGACATTTATTTAGCTGCATGCAAAAAAAGTCTGAGAAAAAATCAAACGTTACTAGCTACACAAAAACAATACCAGATTTAGAATCAACCTTTACTAAAAATAATTAGGAATTGAAAGAATATTCAAGCTAAGTATGCTTACACTGTTCTCACTCTTCCATAAGCATTCACTCATGCTCATTATTGAGGGAAGAGTACTGGATTATCTCTTGTTTGATTCTATCACAGATTAAGATTTTTACCTAAAACTTGCCAGACAGTTAACCAATAACATATAAATTTTCTTCTCGAAGTCTCATTCAGTGTTCATGATAGTGCCAGTATCACAGACACAGAAGCATAACAGATATTCCATAAAGGAACTTGCTGCAGCAAGGCACTGGTTAAGGCAGTCATTAAGAAGTCATTACATTACCCACCTCATCGCTGCCTGAAATTACTGTGCTTAGTGGAAGTTACCAGCAGTGGAAAAAACACTTTTCTAAACCCAACTGTATGCCAAGACAGTTATCATCCAGCCATTTTGGAAAAAAACCCCAGAATTCCCATGGGGATTTGCTATTAAAATTGATTTTTATTTTTAAAAAAAAGTCTTGCTGTAGTTGCAAAAATTGTGGCACTGCCAAAAACACACATAGTGTAACAAAACAACAATTAAATACAGGTTGAACTTTACCAGTTTTCAGCCACTACATTAATAAAATATTTAGGGTGACAATCCTCATGCTCTTCAATAGAATGCTGTATTTTCTTTAGATTTTCTTTATTTTTAAGTTTTATTTCTGCTTGTGTCAGTATTTTAGCTCTCTGTTCTTTTTTTTTTATTATTATAAATTTAAATAGCTTGATCCAGATTTTTCCAGTTTTTAAATGTTTGTTCAAAGATGAGGCTATAGTTACTTCTGGTAACATGGCATTTATACTGTTAGCATTTACAGACCTCCTGTCTACATCTTTTTAAACAATTTTAAGGACAGGTGAGAGGTAATCAACACTGACTGCCTGAATACTTCTTTCTGCAAGAAACTAGAAAAGGTCTTCATCAATAATCATTATTGGTGTCCACTTAATTTTTTGTGAAGAACGCACTGCTGAAAGAATGGCAAAATTTGTCCCATCTGTGATCTAGCCTCAAAAACTATGGATAAAATCATTTCTGTAAGTCAGATAAAATGGAGTGAAACCAAGGAAGATGTTGAACACACCTGTTTCATAGCCAAGTCTGCAATTCTTCCAATAAAGTATGCTTACAGGATAAAAATTTCTTCTGCTATGTCACAGGACCATATGACGTCCCAAAATGGCAAAAGGCTTGTTCAGGTACAGTTACGCTGACAGAAGTTACCTCACAGTATGATTTACTTCAAAAGATAGCACACATATAAAACAGGCCGGTAAGGACACACTTTTGCCAAAAGAAGCTGCGTCTAACCCCAGGAGAACTGTCCTCAATCAAATTTCCTGTTGTAGAACAGGCTTATGTTCAAAAGCCACTGGGACTGCATGTGCTGGTAAAGAGATATGGAAGAGCACTAAGTCTAAAAATGCTTAATAGAAGAAAACTAACCCAAAATAAAGATTGAATTCAATACAGTATAAGGTTATATTCATTGGAAAGATAATTCCAATTCATATATATGAAGAAAGAGATAACTAATACAACAAACACTAGTATGAGCTCCTGTGTTAGCAAATGCAGGAGCCAAGAACCTGAAGCTGTTGGCAAGAAAAAAAAAAAAGCCCCAACAACAAAACAAAAACAAAACCCAGCCATACCTGCATGCACACACCCTAGAATGACATTTTAATAAGGCCCTCATGTTACTTCTGCAACTTACAGAGTAACTTAATTACTCTGTTGCTCAAAAACTGTCTGTAGAACTTTGAAAAAGATAGAGACAAAATCACACAGAACACAGTGAGAGTGAACAGCAAAAATCCTGTTTGCACAGTTCAGTAAAGTCTGAAACAAAAGGAGACAGAGGAAGAATCTTCAGGTATGCAAACACTTGGTGAAAAGAGCACAGAAATCACTATCTTGCATGAGTAATATGACTTGGATGAGAATTAACTGGCTTAACTAACACCAAGACAGAGTTAAGTTAAATGTTAAGAAAGGCCTCCTAACAACAATAATAGTCATGTACCAGCTATAAATAGACCAGTGAAGAGGTGTGGTATTCCCCTCTTCTGAGTTTTTTAAGAGAAGATCAGACAAATGCCTGTCACACATGATTTCAGCTTATTTCCTTCTGCCTCTGGTGAGGGCTGACCTCATGAAATCCCTTCCCTTCTTACACATCCACCATTTCTTCCTTCATCCAAATGAGAAATGTTCATCAGTGTTATCATACCTGAGCTTCAAAAGTACACTCTTTCCAATATAAACATCTGAAGCATATGAATCTTATTACATTGCTGTTGTCAGATTGCTAGTGTACTTGGTACAAATCACCGCAGGAAAACAAAAGCAGCATCTTTTACTGCTGCAGATAATCCACAAAGATGGACAAATGATGAATGGAAATACAGAAAGAGAAGCAAGTGAGAAACATATTGTGAAGGATTCAAAGAAAAAAAATGGCTGAAAAGAAAGTTCCGGCAAAGAAAAAATACTTTAGCCTAAAGAAAATTATTTTCCTCTCACAGCAAAAAAAAATTTAAAAAATTTTAACAGAAATTAAATTAAATTTAATTTAATTTTCACAGAAAAAACTGAATTAAAGTTTGCTGGTATATCTTTAAAAATATGTCATTATTTGAGATACAGAAGTACACATAAGTAAGGCTTCACAAACAGATGGGACAAAGACATGTCTCTACAGGCCTCCCTGCATTACCAACTCCCAGCTCCCAGTTTTTAAAGGACAGTGCAGATACTTCTGCTTTGGCCTTGCTCAAGTAAGTCCAACTTCAAATAACCTCATCAGGCTGGGCCCTAAACTATGCCACGTGTATTTGTGGGTCAAGTATCTCTAGAGCAGAGGTTCCCATTTCCCAGGGAAATCCCTGCAGTATCACAATAAAGAACTCCATCTTTCTTTTTCTTATTGTCATCAATCTTCCTGCAGCTTCTAAAAGATTATATTTAAGGTGACTATATTAAAACATCCCAGAAAAACCTGCAAATAAGCATGTTTAGTCTAAGAAAATGGGTTTACATAGAGCCATAAATTGCATTTGTCATGTTATTAAATCAAGATGTCATGCCAAGAACTAGAAGTGAGAAATGAATCACGACTAACACACTGCATTCTGAACATGTTCCCATGTTTCCAGTGTTATTCTGCAAGCTGTGTGCAATTATAGCATGCATGATCTATTTTGACCTTAGCACTACAAAATACCAAACTATTAAAACAGCAAAAGCAGTATTTATTCCTAAAGAGATTTTCTTTCTTCCCACAGAAAAATCAGTGTGTTTAATAGAATTTATGGTTTTGGGGTTTTTTTTTAATTTAATACTGTGTCAGTTCTACTTCAGAATTTTAAAAGCTTACATTTAGAAATTAAACTTTCAGGACAGCAAACCTAGTAGTTTGCAAATTAGATAAACCTAGAGTCACTAGGCAATATACGTATTTACATTAGCTTGTCATGCATATGAGAACACATGACATTTTCTGCAAATGTATTTAAGATGTACTTAACTACAGTCAAATTTTCATCATTTATTTCTTTTTCTCCCAAAAGTCTGAATAAAGGATAATGTTAGTAGTACGAAACATTTAAGAAGATATTACTAGAAAATACGTTCATTACTCCAAAATAAATGGGTGCCTCTCCATAGATCAGAACACCCTTGGCTGTGTGTTGTAGAAGAGGGGGAAAAAATGAAGGAAATAAATCCATTATAATACTCAGGTTGCATTTTATAAGAAAACATTACTTTTAAGCTTAGAGAATGCCTGGTTAGAGAGCCACTGAACAACTTGTCACAAAACCAGATTACATTTAACTCATTACTTTTGGTTCAGTTTGCTGAAGTAAAAAGTCAGCCTGCAGTAAAGAGGAAAGAAAAAAAAACCCAACAAGATTGCCAAGATTGCAAAGCCTTTCTCTCCATAGTTCTACATAAATACTTCTTATTAATGACAAGGTTTTAAAAACCAGTAATTCTGATTTGTACCTAAATATGAACAACTTCTATTAGGAAATGATCAGGAAAAAATTGGAAGTAAAAACTGTAACTGTGGACTAAATTTACAGCTTGACCAATTTGCTGCTTTCTCCAGAGACAACTTTATAATAAAAACAATCTCTCCTGCATTTAGCACCACTAGGCTTTAAATTCCACAAGCCTGCATACTGACTAGCTTTCCCAACAAGCATAGCAAAGAACCACTGACACATCTATGACCAAAATTGAAAGGTTATTCATTTTTACCATAAATTAGTTTTATCAACATTAGCAAAAACAAAACAAAAAAGCTTGCCTACTGATACTAAACAACATAATGCTCATTTCACCATATTAATAAATTCTGTCACAGCTCTCTACCTAATAACATTTACTATAAAAACTCCTAAGATTACCAAGCTATCTTGAAAAAAAAAGGTTCCTCTGACAGTTTAGAAATATCAGCACGCCAAGGCAAGCAATGCAAAAACATCTGTTTTCTTCATCTTAGTCTTCTATTAGTGTCAGGTAAACCACCTGTTCAAACACCAACACAGAGTTCATCAAACCAAACTCTACACAGATTGTTCTTCTCAAGCAGTGACTCAATCTGACAAACGTTATCTTCCTATTCTGCTTTATCAACATACAAAAAAATCTTGGGGGGAAAAATCAAATTAACAATATACAGCTTCACTATCTGAATCAAATCTGGGTTCAATACGTATTGGTGGCAGTCATGACAGAACACAGTGTAAAGGAAACAGGAATTATAGCAAGTTCTGGTTTTTAAATATATTTCTGAGGAAATCAGTTAATTACAAACTCACTGTAAGGAAAGGTATAGGTGAAAGCAGGAAAAAACAGCAACAAAAAAAATTATTCCAAGGTTTTTCAGTGTGGCATAAATACTAGCTCACCAACGTCCCTCCCCTTAAAAACATCCATAGGGAATTCCGTATGACAGAACACTTTCTAGGGTATTCCGTCAGTAAGTGCTTTGCCACGAGAGAACCCAAGGATGTTGTGCTAGACAAGCCTGTAGACATTCACTCTGCTAACAGTCTCTGTCATATACACAGCAATGCAATTCCGAAGGCCTCTAACGCTCTGCAACGTGCTGCATTGTTTAAAGAAAAGAAACGTTGTAGTTGAGAGACATTTTCTGCACGGAATAGAAATCTCCCTTATTTCAAGGCAGGCTTCTAACATCTTTTACCACCTTCTTAGACGACACTCCGCGATACAATACAGCTTAGAAGTGCTCAGCTAATTTAGCACTTTGATCTTCAGTAATGCCACAGCCAAAAACTAAAACCAGATTTATGAAGCAGGAGAAACCAAGGGGGAAAAAAACCAAAAAAACAACAAAAAACCCCCAACCTCGTGAGTGCTGCAATGCACTTCAAAAGCAACACGGGAATAAATAATCCAACATTCACTTTTTCCCCTGACAAAAACATCTCGCAGAATCTGACCTACATACCCAATTCACAGCACTACCACTGCAGAGCAATTCAAAGACGAGAAACCACAGCATCAGCGAGCAATCACGGGAAGGTTTAAGGTGACACAGAAATACTCGTAAGGGACGTAAAACACTTAAGATACTGCAGCGGTAATATAAGTAAGTAACATTAACGTGTGTCTCCCGGCACCGCAAACAACTACACCGCCGCGTAGCTCCACCTGCACCGGGCCGGGTTCGTGCCACCCCCAGCCCGGGCACCTCCGGGACTCCGGGGCCGCCCCAGGGCCCCCCAAGGCGCCCGGGCAAACCCGCCCCGCCCGCTCT
>VZRQ01005699.1:1148379-1171179 GCA_013397975.1 Machaerirhynchus nigripectus
GGCGGCGTCACGGCGAGGGGGCGGTGCGCGCCCGTAGGCTGCGGGGGCGCGTGCGCACCGGGACCCCGCCCGGGGTTCGAGTCCCGCCCGGGACCCTCCGCGGCAGTCCCGGGCCGAGCGCACCGGGGCCCTGTGGCTCCTGACGCTGCCGCAGCGCCGTCGGGAGCGGCTGCCGATCCCAGACAGGCGAGCGCAAGAGAAACCCGACTTAAGGTCGTTCCGCGGCTGCGGGATTTGCGCCGTGCGAGGGCAGGATGGCAAGGTGCACGGCAGTACAACCATTGCCATGGCTCACTGCAACAAATCCCCCGCCTCGGCCCCGACCGCAGTCCAGTGCAGGACAGGCTGCCTTGACTTGCCTCTTACAGGGGCTGTGCACACTTTTAGGACAATTCAGAACGGCGCTCTGCCTTCAGGTCGCCCATTTCTCCCGGCAGAGACTGACCAGTCTGCAGGAGCCACCTGCTTCCCGCAGGAAGTCAATACATGCAATGAAGAGGGATGCTATCCTCAATTAATCAGCGAGGAAGCAGTCCCTGATACGTAGCAGGACAGCTATTACAGCTACCCTTGCAGTCTAAGTAGCTGATGACTGTAAATAATAGCATGGCGCTGTAATTAGTTTAGTACAGATTTAACAGTAACCTTACAGGCATGAACCATGGTGTATGAGATGCACAAATGACCTGTGCAGGTTTAGTGGATGCCCTCTGAGACACCGCCAGGCCCTGTGTGTTCACACAGAGCTGTAGAGAGGCAGCACTGACCTGTGCCGGGGCACCTGGCTCTATAGCTCAATAATCCCCGCTGAGCTGCTCCTCACATGTTGCTTTCTGGGCATGTGGTAAGAGGTATTTAACCTGTAAAACATCAAGAGGTTTGCAAATCCTAGACAAGCTCTCAAAATGTACCCAAAACAAGGGTTTTTGGGGGGCTACTTTGTCACCCTTAACAAACCTGTGAAATAATACTTGAATCGAAGTTTAAGAGCTACATGTCAGCTTCCAGTGGGAATCACATACGAAACTAAATAATTACCCATTAAAGTCCATAACCTGATTATTTTGAGATCTTCAACCAAAATAGGCTGCAGAGAATGATAAAAACAAATAACTGTCATGTTTTTTTAAAAGGCACTGAAGAGGACAGTGCTGAAGACCAACTGAAGAAGCACATCCAAGAAAGGCACAAGGCACTGAATCACTGATTCCAGAGCCATCATGCAGGAGACAGTCATCTCGAAGCTAAGACACTTTGCTCCACACTTGGGAAAACTGTCAGTGGTGTTCATGAGACACTTGTCATGACCAACAGTCGTTTAACTGGGAAGTTAGAAAGGTGACCTTTTCTGCAAAACGATAGGGTAACAGCCAAGAAAATGCTGACGTGTGATGCTCCTGCACCATCAAGCAAAATCAATGAGCCACAGCTGCTTACACAGCTTTGAAAACACATCCAGTGTTTCCCTCGCCTTAATGTTCCATTTCATGGCCATTTGTCAGCTTCAGCATCTTGCAAATGGATTTCACTGACGGAGGAGGGGTTAGTGAATAGTAGGTTTTGAAGTCAAAGTTCTTTCCTACAGAAGAAGCCAGCAAGGATTGAGGAAAATCATCCCACATTCCTCTGCCCACGTGATCCTTTGTATTGCTGCACAAAGCCTGCGCAGCACGGAGCACCATCCCAAGAGTGCCTTGCAGAGGTGATGTACAGCCTGACGGGCATCAGTGCTATCATGCCATAATCCTGAAATCAGAGCATCCTCAGTACCAGGAGCAGGATAAACAGCTAAATATTGACTTTGAGATAAAAAATACCTATCACCACCAAGGACCAGCACTTACGACACTGGCTCACACTGAGCTCAGCCCAAACCCAGGGGGCATGGTTCTGGGATCATGTGTCATGCTACCAGAGCAAAATACTTACAGGAACAGTGTAATTGCTGATATGGAAAATAAAAGTGAAAAATAGCTGACAGGAGTTGCAATAAAGTATATTAGTTATTTATGCATTCAGTTCAAACCCTGTACAGGTGACAGAAGTTGGGAGGTGTGGGGATGGAAAACTATAGAGTAAGCACATCTCAGGATAGTGTACTCAAGCAATTGACTGAAATCTGGCAGAATGGCTCTCCCTGAATTCCAGAATCAATACCTCATTGCAGTGAGAGGTCTCACCTCCTACATGTATTACTTGAGGCGAACAAGTGCCTGTAATAGTTAACACTAGAGCCACAGCATCTAAACACTTTAAAAAGGAACAAACCAGCCCCTTTTCAGAGCCAGGCCATCATTCTCCTTTTTCTCCCAAGTTTCTTTGCCTCCCCACCACTCCTTCCTATAGATGGCACCGTATTACCACATTTGGAACTACATCCAGAAAAGGATAAGTTAGTGATTAATTTAATATATATTTAATCAAATGACGGGTTAACTGACAAAGGAACAAGCTGCTGGAGACAGAGCAGATAAGAGAAGTCAAAATGACTTATTCTGGGAGCTGCAGTAGGGTAAAGTTTGTGATGCCAGGATGTTAAAACATGATCCAGAGTCTTTCTTCACCAGCAGGAGGGCCAACAGTCTGTTTATAAATTTAAATCCAGCTTGCATGCATTAAGCAAACAGCAGTATTATTTCAAACCTTTGCTAGTCATGTCTGCTATGCTCCTCTACCTTCCCATGACAGAAGGAAACAAGTGCCTGCATCTCAGTGTTTCCACTTCCACCCAATAGAAATGCACCATCACTCTAACACAGACGCCAAAAGAAAGGAAGAGCAAACAGCTTGGGGAGGACAGTCCTAAACCACTGCTGGAAGACTCATAAAAATGTAATATACACTGCAAGTGATCTTGGGCAGTAGTACTGATAGGTTTGTCTGCTCCAACCCCATCACTGAAGTTTATGAAGCAACACATTAACCTTTAGGCCTCAGCCATATTCAGTAACCCAGAATACAGATACTGTTGACTTTACTAATAAGACAATTCCCCTAAAGTCTGCAGCACTCAGCCATTTAACACAAGGCTGCTGTATGACATGGCAAGGGGAAACTGTGAGATGCCGATAGGAAGTATATGAAATTACACTATCTTGCAAAGAGCCCACTTTCTTAAAGATTATAGGGATATTCTGTGTGACCATTCAGAAGACTAAACACAGCCATAAATGCCTGTGACAAGCAATGGTTGCCTTGCATTTGTTCATTTACGTCTTAAAGCAGACAAGGGACCTTTCTGCAGGATGACACTGCACAGACTATTCTCCCTTTAGCAAACACGACAACTGTTAATCTTTAAAGAACGAAGATTTTAACAACACAGGCTTCATTTTACACTAAGTAAAGCCACAGAAAAATCAGACTTCATTTTTGCTAAATAAATACCCTAAATGAACAATATTCTGCTTAACACAAAGAGTATCTGTAAAACATACGGCAAATGCGCTTGACAAAAATTGACAGAAATTCCCCTTCACTCAACTACATTGCTGTCAAAATGTAAAGTTCTGTGACACATATTCAGATACAACACCAGATAGAGGAGCAAAGTAGGAGCTGGTAAGCACCTATTCATCCATTAAATGAATATCTGATAAGAGATAGGCAGAATAGGTACAGGCCTAGCCAGAGGTAAATACTAAAGCAACCAAAAAGAGATTTCTAACAGAATGGTATATGTAATTGTCACTCTAATGTTCTTCTCTTTGCTTACTACAATTATACAGTGCAGCAAATGTTTACATTTCAGTGTTTGGTCAGTAAATCTCCTTGATTCTTCCTAAGTTCCTTAGCCCTTTTCTCACAGTTGCTTTCACCTCCCTTGAAAATAAATCAAATAAAATAAAGCCCTGTTCTCTGAACTCCAGATACCCCAATCTTATACAGGTCAAGGATGTTTTTGTTACCACACCCATTTCTTTTAACCTCTCAATGCCCTTTGATCAAGGGCTGTTGGCATAGGAAGAGCTTTGCTACAGTTGATATTATCTGCAGCACTACAGCAGAAACCTGAAACATTCTTGCTGCCAGCTGACACAATACTCTGTTTCTGCAAGGTGCTGCAAAACTTCTAAAATAATTTTAATCTGCATAAAAATGGACCAAACAGACAGACCAAAATAAAACCTCTGTTCGGAGAATTAAACATTTCATGTAATCCATGGCGGAAGACAAAAAACACAAAAACAAAGTAAACCCCCCAAAATACAAATAAAAACAAAATAAAAAACCCCAAGCAAAAAAATAAAGGCTGTGATTATTGCAAAGCCATTACAGCAAGGGAGTTACTATCCTAATATCTAACAAATTATGATAAACTTTTTAATATTATGTACAGTAAGCTTCAGCTCATGGGGGAACCTTGGTATTATTATTGGGAGAAAAAAAAGAAAAAGCAAAGAAAAGCAGAGAACACTGATGTATCCCTTCTCCTTCTGTGGATGTATTTTCTATATTTTTAAACCAGATTTACCCCTAGAGTATTTTGAGTACATTCTCCTATTGCACAAAGCTAAGCACCTTACAGCTTCACAAATGCTGCCTGTTTCAACTTCCTGCCAGTTTAAAAAAAAAAGCACACACAGCCTCTTCTAAAGAACTAACTTAGATTTTCTTAGTACATCCATTGCTTTGCTGAAAGTTGAAGAAGGCAAGGTCGAATTGTATTCAGCACAAGCAGAGAGGTTTGCTATAGTTTTACTTGCGAAGGAATTGATTCATTGCAGACTGAACCTGTCTCCCACACAGGAGAATGCTCACCTTTCTAATGTTCTCATGATTTCCTGAGGTGAATGACAAATTTCACCATCATTACATATAAACTTCCCCTCTTTATGAATACTCACACTCTAACGTAGTAAAGAGGAAATTTGCAAGATTAAAAATTGATTACTTCCAAGTTTTTATTCAAATCTTTCAGTGAACAGTTCTGGGATATAATAAAAGTAATCAATTCACTTCCATTTCACTTTAAATCCACAGTGCACATGTATCATAGAAATTCACAGTCAAACATAAAGTAAGTTCCACAAGTCCCAAGCATATTCATGTTTAACCTTCTTTTCCAGAAAGATGTTAAGAATGTTGAAATAATGTCTTAATAAACTAAATAATTTCACTTGAATGCAATGGGCTAGACTTCCAGAGTTAGTTACCTAACAGGCACATTTGCTTCCAGGAATCCTCTTGCTGAGTACCCTGAACTAATATTTGCAATAATCAAAATACAGCTTACACAAGAGGTTTGAAAATGTTGGCTTTATCTCTGTACCAATTTCTCACAGCTACATAAATGACTGTCCAGTCACTAAGGAAAGAGGATAAAGGAGAAAGAATACACATGATGGCTCAAACTCCTCCTCCCCCCCCCCACCCCAGCTGGCATTAATTTCATTTTCATGAAAAAGCAATCTACATGTACCTATATAAGAA
Organism: Machaerirhynchus nigripectus; assembly: GCA_013397975.1. NCBI lineage: Eukaryota > Metazoa > Chordata > Aves > Passeriformes > Dicruridae > Machaerirhynchus > Machaerirhynchus nigripectus. The sequence continues at coordinate 1,153,813 of VZRQ01005699.1, forward strand.
CACATATTTTACTGAAAGACACAAAAGTCAAACATCTTTGAGGAGAACAAACAACTGTCAGACTCTTACATTCAGTCCAAAATGAAGTATTAAAATTTCCCTTCTATAGCAGCAACTTGATTCCAGGAATTTCAGTTTTGACAGCAAACAAACACTGTCATTACTTATTTTTTTTATATTTTCCCTAAAGTTAGCAGACATGGGAACATTTCCCTTAAAGAAAATAAAAAATTTACAAATATAGCCTTTTCAAGTGATGTATTACAAGATTTCTGTTTTTTAAATGTCATCTCTGCATTGTTCACAAGAACCACACCTAAAGACAGTCACGAACAAAATTCTGTTAACATTTTAAGACAACATATTATGGATAGAGGGTGTTTTAAGTGGCAAATGAAGAATTGCAAATTTCTCCTTTACTTGTGCAGCATACTGCAGAGAGCACTGCAATATACACCACAGATTTTGCACGTTAAATTGTTGAATCTATACTGTTTTCCATCACTGTATTTATTATCTGCTTATTCTGTTACCAAATTTAAGTTGCAGCCAGCTTAACTCCATTATGTTGTTGTATCTGCGAACAATTCCAAACATTCCCAATACGATATGCCATATTAGTTTGAAACATGAATAACAGTATTCCATCTTATTTTTAATTATTTTCAGAGAAATACTTACTCTATTTGGTCTTTAAAACCATTGCTGAACACTCAATGTGTGGCTGAACAGAAATAGTATAGAGCTAACACTAACCCCAAGGGTAACTGATGCAACTAATAGTAAAAGATTAAAATTACCTTCTCCCTAAATATATCAAAAATAGAAGGATTCCAAAACATTCCCTCTTGGCTACCTTCACTGCAAAATAAGTATTCTTTTTATTCACTTCTGGCTGGGACACTTCATTACTTAATGACCATGCAAGTGGATAATTTGTCTTTTATATCTTTTCCCTTCCCAAAGACTGAATGTTTCCAGGGTGAGTGTTTTCAGAGAAGAAATGTAGAATGTAAAGCCTTTCAAAAGTTTTAAACAGAAACCAGCAAAAATCAAGGCACTTAATGTAGTTACATATGAGCAAAAAAAAAATTATTACTGAGAATAATAAAGCCAAACCAAAAAGTGAGATTATCAGCAAGTGTGTAACTGGGAACTAGGTAAAATCTCTTTCTTTTACAGCTTTGGCTTGAACTCGCCAGAAAGAAGCTTCTTCAGCATTTCAGAATTTTTTCCTTCTGGTGGTGAGGGCCATCTGTCATGATCTGAGGAAAACAAATAAAAGAATTTACTTAGTTGATTGAGAAACCAGAATTTTACTTCTGTGTCCTCCCACTGCCCAACTTTAGTCACTAGAAGGGCGCTATTTTGTAGCCCATTTCTTACCGGGTATTTCTAGGCTATGGCTGTACAAACTCTGGCCACCATCCACGACCATGGTTATCCCAGTTATGAATGATGCAGCTGGAGACAGCAGGAAACATACTGCAGGAGAGATCTAGCAAAAGAATGACAATTTTAATCTTTCTTAAACTGCTGGGAATTGTTCATGTCAAAAGAAGATTGTGAAAACTTTTACAGGCAAGATACAGTAACATTTTCTACTCAGTAATGAAAACTCTAACAGCCTTAAAGCCATCCTTCCAGCCACAAATATCAAGCATTTAACAGAGGAAAACCAGTAAGCTGTCACAGAGCAGCATCAGCTACCAAAAAAACAACAAAAAAAGGTTGATCAGTTTATCAAAGATGCACATTCTTGGTGGAAGAGAGCTAAGTGCTTTTAAGATACACTTTTTCCCCCTTAATATTTATTCTTTCAGTCCTTCCTGCTGAAGCCAACTTTTTCAAGAAATAATGTCTACTATCAAACACTTCAGCGCTAAGAGGCAGCTGAATTAAATTTTCTGTATAACAGTGACTACTGGTTAACCCTCTCACTTGGCATAACCACACACAGTTACAAGCTTTCTTCTTTTTAAATATTCCATCACAGTGCAAAATTAAATCTTTTTTGTTCTCCATATAATAAAGTGGCTTCAAAATAGAGAGGTAGGAGTATCAGAAGCATTCTGAAATACATTACCTCCTCAGGAACAGCCGACCTCTTGGCAGGAACCTTTGGTATGCTCTTTAACCACATCATTACGCCTTGTTCTCCATAGTTTGCAACAGCAGTTTCTGAAAATACCAGTCCCTATTTTAAAACAGCATAGTGAAACTTTAGTTCTCTTAAATACATTTAAACTGATCATTCTAAAATTGTGAAGTTGTCATTACTGATTTTCTGTGGGACTGAATTATCAAAAGAGCACTTGAATACAAGTTTTTGAATGTAACAGCATAGTATAATTTATATAAGAAGGTAATTTGGCTGCTAGCCACATCTCTGTTCAAGCACGATAATTCTGATTATTCCAATTCTCCGCTGTCACTTCATTAACAGAAAAGTGGACTATTAAAAAACTCAGAGGCTGCTTTGAAATTACAAGCATTTCATGTTAAATTACAGCAGGAAACTACAAAGCCTCAAGAATAAGTTATCAAAAGTTTCTTGTCATCTGTAGGAGCACTAGATGGATCTATTGTGAATTACAGAAGCAGACAGATTTCAGTCAGAATTCTGACTCTCCCTACTTAGCTGCTGTAGAAGCAGAAAAAGATGACTGTGTTTGCTCTGGTGACCGCAGAGTCCAGTTTACTCTTGAGAAGGAAGATGACAATGTGGACACAGGGTTACATGCACCAGTTAGGCCAGAACTTTTGGGACTCAAGTTTACGTAAAATAGCAAAATTTGAATTCACCCATGAAGCATATACTAAAATTTCTAAGATACTTGTATAATGTATGTGATACTATTTTTTTCAGAATGCACACTTCCCTCGCTGTGTATCTATTCCCTACACGTTACTGTCCTCACATGAAGCAGTAACAATTTTGTATTGTTACCACAGACCTGATGGGTCCACAAAGGTGACAGAAGCATTATTGTAAATACAACATGGACTTTTGTTACCAGCGTAGTAACAAAGCTAGCAAATGCTTCTGAAAGAGCCAAAGCCCTGCAGTGTTTGCTTGTCAAAAACTTCTTCTGACATGTGCTATAATATCTAATCAGTATGATTCATTAGGTAATTAGCATGCCTGAAAAGTATATTCACATAATAACGCTGTCTTAATTACTTACTTCCCCAAGACTTGATAAATCAGAAAAAACAGATAAACAGGAAATACAAGCCAGTAGATCTTAATATTTAACATGTCTGCAGATGAATTACATCTCACAAACGTTACATAAAAGCCTCTACCTGAATGATTAACACACATCTGCCATTAAGCATTCTGTGCTATGCCAAACAAAGCGAGCCAGATGTTTTAGGACAAGAGGCACAACAGAATATACAGACATTCTACAAAAATAGTAGCAAGATCTTCCTAGGGATCATTTAAACAAATATGATGCTTCGCTTATGACATCCACTGTGAGATAAGCTAAATTCTGACTGTAGAAGTAGCTGGACAAAGTTTATGTGTCCTCTTTTAATTTCAAGGGAGTAAATGTGCAAAATAAATTGTGTGTAAGAGCAAATTACTACAAATCACACATTCTCAAATGTCAAAGCTAGAGCTTCTGTATAACTTCTGTATCTGCAGCACTGTGCACTACAAAATGTAGCTGTTCTTTCTATACAGTTATTTGAAACAACTCTACCTGCTGTCTACTTCCTCAGAAATGTGGCAGGCGTATTTTAGCTGACCTGTATAGTGGTTTCCTGTCTGCATGAATTTGGTAAGAAAAAAATCAAAACACACATTTTTACAAATGATTTCTCTGAGAGAAGGTACAGTCCAACTACAGTTTCTTTTTATGCCTAAAGCTAAACTAACTTAACATGTAGAAGACAAAGTAAAATGCATTATGTGAGACATTCAGAGATTTTCAAAATAAGTTTGTAAACAGAGGTGGAAACCATCAGTATACCTGAACCTCAAACAGGAAAAGTTTCCTGAGCTCAGAAGTAATGTATCCATTACTGAAACAGAGCATTCAATAATTTTATGTCAAGGCTTTCTAAGAGAGGTCACCAACTCCTACCAGTATCATTTCATTTAGCTATAAAAGAACTAAAAACCAAATGTGCCAAGTCAAAGCAGAAAGCAGAAGCAATTTTATCCCACATCCTCTGACTCATCATCCAAAAGTACAAAACACTCTCAAACGGCCCAAAGAACACAGTGAGGGAATTATAATAAACAAATACATAAAAAATCCATGAACAGTTACTGGTTATAAATTTAAAAATCCATCTTGGTCCAAAAGATCTAACTGTGAACATGTGTAATGGCTAATTTCAATCAGATCGTTTGCCATTACTTACAGGAGCAACGCTGTTGATTCTCACTCCTCTGTGAGCCCATTCTAAAGCCAGAGTCTTGGTTAGGTTATTCACTGCAGCTCTTGCAGCTCCTGTGTGCCTGTGGAGAAAAGAAAGCAAAGGAAGCATCTGTTCCCTCAGCTAAGAGTGTCCAATGTTAATTCTACTGCAGCCTCATTAGGGTATTCAGATTAGTTTTCTGTGGCTGGACCAAGCACCTGGAAGAGAGAGATTCTCTAGTTTCCAAGTTTGACTATAGCTTCACTGTTTAAACAAGCTAGGCTGTGATTTCCTGTCATTGCTGGAAATACTTAAAGTCTCTTTCCCAATGCAACATGGGGTCAGCTACACTCTGCTGCAGGAGGAGGCTTATAAAAAGAGAAACTACTTTCAAACTGTTCAAACTGTGTAAAACTACCTGTAGCCTGCACAGTTAAAGCAACACTTGGAAGAACAGGGGTCTGAAAGATTGTTTAAACCTTCTGACAAACATGATTAGAATAAGTCACCATTCAAAAATTACTCTAGGTGGATGGAGATAGAGACACGAGAGTCAAAGTGAACTCCTACACCTTGCTGCTGTAGGTAACTAGGCTGAAATTATTACAAGCTTGAACAAATGCAGACAAAATTACTGCAGTAATGAATTGTAGACAGCTATAATCAGAGCAAATTAATAGAATTTAGTTGCTTTCTCCTAGCAAAACAGACTAAGAGGAGATAGAATAGCTTCTCAAATACAGGGAAAGAATAAGAAAAACTTCAGAAAAAAAAGAAAACATAACTTATTCATATGTTTAGGCCAGAAATAATCCTCAAGGCACACTCTAAGGAAATATGACAACTTTTATGTTCAAAATTAATACTTATGAAAAACTCATATCAGGTGACTTTTGGTATGAGTGGTGGCTGGACTTGTAAAGGCATATCTTTTTCAACAGTACATTCCTGCAAAAAGTTTCAACTCTATTTTATTTGAAAGTAGTTTTGTCTATCCATCTACATACAACAGTTACTTAGGAAAATTTTTCCACCGTTATTCAGAATTAGCTTTTTTCCCTCTTAGTTCAACTCAAATTGAAACATCTTCAGCCTCATTGCCATGACAACTGAACCAGTGGTGATACTCAAGTAACTGTACCTTCAGCACCACCGTGTGGATCTCAATATTTATTCTGTACTGCAAAGAACAAGCTAGTGAGAAAATCTTCTGCTGTTCCTTAAAAAATTTTGGTTTTGAAACCATTCAACCCTGAGCCAGTACAAAGAGACATAAGGCAACACTTCCTCAAAATATATTTTCATATTTCTTCAACAGAAACTCAATTTCAACGTTTAAAAACAGAAAAGGGAGCCATTTCCAATTAAAGCTTCACTGGCAAATCTTGCTTCGTAATTTCTTACAAACAAGGGAGGAGAGACCAGAGATGCCATCTACTGGATTAATAAGAGATCCCCACACATACAGACAAGTGATACTCTTGCTCTCTCTTGACCTAACTACATATTTCCATATTCTGCTGCTGCCCACTACACACCTTTCTGAAGTGTTTAGGAACAGTCAGCACTTCTGGGGGAAAAATATAGAAAAGTGTAAGAAGAAAATATATATTACGACATTCCAGGAAAGCCATTTCTCACGGCAGCAGTAATGTTGACAATGGCTCCTCCATGTTCCTGCATCCAGGCATTGTACACTGTATGAAGGAGGAAGATAACCTATAAATATCAGAAGAAATGCATACAAATGAACTTGCCAACTGGAAGCCAGATTTGGAGAATTAACTGCAATCACACTACACATTTGTCATACTGGTTTAAAAAAACAATCAGCTGTTTGTACCACAGCCTTGCCAATGCTGTGAGGCCACGGGGCAACAGACGTGGTCCAGGTAAGGATCAGTGATTGTCAAGAAGCATTTGATGGAAATCAATATTTCATGTTTCCACGTAAATTACTTGAATTTCCACATTCCAAATGCTATCTGAGAATGACATACCATACCTAAATTTAAGCCTAAATTTATATCCCTGAAGGGAGAGAAGTATTTTCCTGTTGTACACACTGAATACAGGCCACAAAAGTTAAGTGGTTTCTTATAGTCTATTAAATGTGTATCAAAGTCAACTGACACCCCAAACCTTACCTTAACCAGAAGATCATGCTTGCCTAAATGTATGTTTGTATTTATGAACAAATGTAATACACCATTTAATGCAAGGCTCTGGATGAGATTCAGGAAAATAAATATCCACTGTCAGATAAGTGCATGAAAAGAAGCTAGGGAAACCTTGCATTTCTTATCTTCTGGTATTTCTGTAAAAAACAAAAACAAATAAACATAGAAAGTTTAATGTTCAGACCTTACCTGCTTTGCAGCAATAGAAGGTTCCTGTCAAATTTGTGTCTATCACAGCATTCCAGCCTTTTGCACGGATGGCTTCAGAAGGACTTGCAAACTGGCCTCCTCCATTGTTCACCAGGAAGTCAATCCTCCCATGCAGACTCAGTGTAGACTTCACCAAAGCTTCTACCTGAAACAGTATTTGTTAGTGTGGTATGCTGATTAAGCTCAACACCCAATTTCATTCTCAGACAGTATTTTCTCCCTCATGCCCTTTTCACAGAAAAAGAGGAGGCCCAGCCTTCAGAGAGGCTGTAAGATTGATATGACGGGTTTAGTCAGCCAAGAAGGACTGGGCTGTATTCACGTTTACTTAGGAAGTTTTGCTGGTATAATGCAGGTGCTGCATAAAATACCAGCACCTAAAGAAAAAGGGGATTTAAGCTGCTGAAGATTTGTAAAACCAGACAGACACAAAAACCCACTACACACAACCTACTAAGAAGCTCCTGATGTCTTTCAGAAGAGTGGGAGCGTTCACATGACATCCGCAGAGAGTTCCATGTAAGGTAGCTTCTGTTATTTTTATGTGACCATATACCTGACCATTTTAAACAGAAAACATAACTCATCTTGTGGAGTTTTATCATCCTTATCTAAAAGTTTTGTACATTCACTACAGCTCTGACGTATAATTGAGTTGGCAATAGCCAGTCTTCTTACACACAGCAAGAAGGTTAACTACCCTACAAAAACGCTGGAAATACAAGTTATCTTCTTTAGCGAAAATATTAATTCAAGATAATTATAAGAACTCCATAGCAACTGCTTAATAATTTAATCTTTATGTCAAGAAACAGGAAATGGGACAATGTGACAGCTTCCTGCTTACATCATCAATCATAACTAGATACCATCCATCAGTTATTCCTACTCAAGCATATATAAAAAATTAATCCAGCCTCTGTGGTCAGAGAAAAACACAGAACAAAAAAAACACCCAAAAAACCAAACAGTTGGAGCAATGCTGCCACTCAAAGAGATTGGGCTAGGGGAAGGATATCAATCAGCCTTTCTCTGTATTGAGTTAGTGGTAGAAAACATCAGAAACAAAAAAAACCCTAAACAAACATGTAATGACTGAAAAACTATTGCCTGCTGAGAAAAAATGCCTTAAGAAAACAATTTTGATACCTAAACCCAATCTTCAAATTCTGAGTGTCATCTTATTCCTCATTTTAGTCACTGAAGGTTGTGGGATGTGAGGAAAAAACCCAGAAAACTGAAGTATCTGTGACAGCAGTCCCAAACCCACAGCTTGCGAGAACAGCGATGCCACAAGGACATTCTGGCTTGTACTTTTCTCTTGTGAGCAAAGGAAAGTTATGTCTGGCTAGGCAGCAAAAGTTATGCTTTGCTCAGCAATATCAAACTCTTTTCCCTGTCAGTCTGAGAATCATGCTTTGAATATTATTCTCTGCAAGTCACTGAAATATGGGCTCATTTATGGAGCAGAAATGGTTTCAGCACAAAGAAGATTTGAACAGACTAAGGCTATTCAGACTGTGAAAAGATAGAGAGAGAAAGAAGGAAAAATGCTAAGAATCATAAAAAGAGAAGACAAAACAAATTAACAAGAAAAATCCACAAAGAAGATACATTAAAGCAAGTTTTCAATAGCTGGACAAAATGTATGTTATAGCATATAACATAGCAATTCAAAATTGTTCATATGTTGTACTCAAGGAACTGTTGTTGTTCATACTTGTTGCACCATATTCTCAGGGAAAAAAATATTAAAAACCCAACAACAACAAACGCAGATCAGTTCTGCTTTCTGAAAGCCAGGAAAGGCCAGAAGGCTTTCCAGTGACAGCTCAGATGGCTCCAACTGTAGCAATCTTCACAAAGTCTTCTGTGCTGTAGAAAAAGCATCACTGCAGTGCTTCTCCCAGTTACAGTAAACATGGTGACAGCAGCCAGCAGCACAGAGAGAAGGAGGGTCTGGCAGAACACTTTTAAATCACAGTGACTACTAAAGAAGATTCTTTTCTATTCCTCTAATTTAAAAATTCACTTGGAAAGAACTTCTTAGAGAAGCTATTTAAGACTCTCTTTGGAAGCAAAGCAAAGCTGCATGAGGTAGAGCTACTAGTTCATGACATTATTCTGAAAAAGACAGAAAAGAACAAAATCAGGCACTTCAGACATAACCAGAAGATGGGAGCACTGCAAAAAGGAACTTTCATGTGTGACTGCAACTTAGAAGTATTATGCAATAGCACATATTCACAGAGAATTAAGATTACAGTAGTCACCTGCACAGGGAAAAGGGACAAATGTCCACACGCATTCACAGGTCACCCTGACTGAGTAAAACACACAGGCAAACAACCCACTAAAGTGTGGGTGAACAGAATCAGAGATTTGTGATTTGGTGGCTAGAATTAATAGGCATTCTGGCACAGTGTAACACCTAAAAATAGGTATTTTTACTGAGTTTATGCTGTGTTATTTAAAAGTGCAACAACAGGAATCTCTTATCCACAACTCCCCACCAAGCCCCAGTCTTCCACTACAGGCTTCACACAGACAGGCATTAAGTATTTATAAACCAACTGAGCCTATGCTAAGCTATAAAGTTTATTGGAAAAGAAAAGCTACTAGTGAACTCAGACACAAGATATGTGCTAAGTAGCACTGTATTAAGTCTGTCTGAAGTTGTCTTGTTGATGTCCAAGTGACAGGTTTTACCCTCGGGGTCTGGTCCAGCTGCTGTTGCTGGAGCTCAGGTATGGAAACGAAACACTGTGAACAGAATTCTGAATTGCTGATTTCAAGAACAGCAGTGGCCTACCAGAAGTACAAGGTTTTACGTTCCACCTACCTAGACATGCAAGATTCTACTTACCTAGGTGCCAGTTAAAGAAATGTTTCTCCACAGAGTATAGCAAAAAGGCCTTACAAGTGTAAGGATTTAAAGAGTACAGCTGCCTGTCTCAAAACACTGTCAAGGCCACAGAAGGAACTTGCCATAAGATGATAAGTCACCAAAGCAGGAACTTGAGAGAAGCACAGACGGGAGGAATATGCAACAGGAAAGCACTAATTCCAGGCCTAGCAGAGCTAAGACCAGGTTAGCATACCTTGGTTAATGCATCCAGACAAAAGTGCCCACTGTGGCTAACTGTGGGAAAGGAAGCAACTGCTCATACACGTTACTCCAAGTTCTGGGAATGGCACCCGTGACCATCCCATGGATACTCAAAACTTGGCCTGTATGAAGGTGGTACCCCCAGAAGACTGACGGGACACCACTCCACCCATGGCTCATGACTACCATCTGCTTGGTCTCTGTCTCTCTCCCTCCCTTCCTCCCCTTAATTCCAGCATTCATTCTTCATGTCTTGTCCCTGTCAACAGATTTGCTGTAGCTCAAAATCTAAGACACAAAAAGAGATAAATAAAGATCCACATGCACACATCGCTGTCTGGTTTGCATCTTAGCAAGAGCAAACTGATCTGCTCTCAACACATTTATGAGGGCAGTGCCAGCAAATATGCAAACAATAAAAATCACTTCAGCTTCATAATCACTAAGAAGCAATATCACTATATACACTCCAAACCACAGGAAAAGGGAACAGGTGCACAATCACTGCTCCAGGATAAGACTCCATGACAGAATATAGAAATATATTCTGATGACAGAAGAGAGAAACCTCAGGTCCTCTTATCTCAGAACCCTCTACTCTCTCATTTTAAAAAATAAAACAAGCTTTTTATCCTGTACAGAACATTCAGTGGAAAACTAGTCAAAAGCAGCAGCAAACTCATGACAAAAATAAGCCTGACAGGTTACACAGTGGTTGAAAATCCTCCATCAAGCAGGATTATTTATTGCACATTAAACAAAATGTAAGCTTTTCTAGAAAGCAAAAGGGTTTCTGAGGATGAAGATTTAGAGACTTAAAAATGTGAATTCATTAAGCTGTTCCCATGATATCTGCCATCAAGCTTCTTCAGCAATTAATTCACTGCACTTTCTTTGGTTCTTCCTAGGCCAGAAAGAGCTCTAACAAACATAATGGACTACATGATGAGGGATGAACCTTCTAATGCTTGAATTTCACAGATCCAAACTAAAGGCATGAACCATGTCATCTTCAAAGCAGGCCAGTTACTTTAAGGTTTGCAATAGGAAGCAAAAAATAATCTTCTGGCAATTTGAAAGCACCTTCATCTTTCTTAAATTTTCCCTATTCAAACTCCCTCCCTCCTCCAGTTTATAAACTGGACAAAATTCATAGGGGCCTTCAGAGAAATGCAGAACAACTGATGGAGAAGGAGTGATTGCTATAATAATAACAAATGGCTTGTTCCTACAGGTGATCAGGGTGGCTTCCTTTAAAATAAAGATTTACTCTTAGAAAGACTTCAGTGAGATGTCAGAGAGAATGATAAATTAAATGAATTATGTAGTTCTTCAGGAAACTTCCTGGGCTTTGAAGCTTATGATGGATCACTTCTGACATCTAAGGGGGCTTGAACTCCTAAGTTTTTTCTCTCTTGTTGAAACATTTATAATGTTTTTCTCCTGCACATGTTCTTTGGTGTAAGAGCTAAGAAGGAGGATGTAGTGACTCACATGGAATTCTTGCAGAGGCAGTCCTCTCTACCCAACAACGTGCTCCTGTGATTTCTGAGGTAAATACTTTTCACTCATACTAAGCTGAAAGCAAACAATGACTTGTAATGTTACTAATGAGTAGCATACAGAGCCAACATAGTTGTACAAGTCTTATTTCTTTTGTGAGGGAACCTAAAAGTCTACATGCTCTCTCACCCCCTCTTCCACTGTAACAGGAAGTTCTTCTTGTATTTGTGAAAATACTGAAATGAGTTACATTACTGTGTTGCCTCTACTCAATATTTGCCTCCTGGAAAAATCCTCAGCGGCATCTTTTACTGATCCCTGTTCCTATGACTGCAAGTCCCAGGCACCAAATTTTAAGTTAAGAATGGAGTAGGTTTTGAAAGTGGGTGTACAATACTCCTTGAATCCCAGTAAAAGCCCAAAGGTACTTTTCCTCTAGTTTCCACAAGGCAAGCAAGCACAGATTAGGAAAAACTTACTTTTCACCATTGCTGCTCTTAGGAAACATAATAAATAAGCAATAGTAAGCAGTGGGTTGTGGAAAACCTGCCATATGCCTCAGTTCTGACAGTTTTTAGCAGTGTAAGTTAACAATTGTTAATTTGAGTTTGTCTAGTTACAACTTACAAACCAAAGTACCTAAGTGTAAGGAAGTGCTATCCTCACTACAGATTTAACAGGTGAAAACACAAATTTCTGGTCCAACAGTAAATTTAGAAATCAGGTAACACATGGCCAGGATTTAGCAATCTTTGAGAATCTCAGCATTAACAGAAGAGAACAGAGCCAGAAAGGCACAAGCTGAAGAACAAAAATCACAGGATGTCTCCAACCAATAAAAAAAACCTGGTCTCAGAGATGGGCATCTGGAATGGAGAAATATTTAACAGGTACACAAGTTCTTATGTTAATATGCAACAGAAATTGCATTTCTTATTCAGATTTTCAGCAAAAGGCTTATGAAATTTTCATAGCAATTTTTGTCTAAATAGGACTTCAAAAGAAAGAAGCAAGAGCAGTTGGAGAACTGAAGTGAGTCAAACTGTAAGACTAAATCAGTGACTGAAAAGTTCAAGACTGGAGTTTTATCTGCCTTTTTCCTCTGAAGCCTGTCTTCAATAGAAACAGACATGAAAGGACAATGGTTGAAGAGAACTTCCACTGGCAGGAAACATCCAACAGAAGCTTCACCAATATACAAAAAGTTCTAGGAACCTTCTGGTGTGTCTGTAAATGGGTAGAGTTTAAAACTAAACTGGAAACAAGACAATTCTGCGATAAAACTGCAGGGTAATGGCAAAGACAGACGTTTCTTCAAGTACCAGCATGGCCACCTGTAACACAGAATAATGCCTAAACACTTTTGACAGCACTGTAAAGAAGGCTTGAAAAGCACCTTCAAAAATTTCCAAAGCCACTTAAGCCTGTTTTGTCAAAGAGGTATTTAGCCATACTTAAAAAGGAAACAAAGAAGGAATGGTAGTTCAGTGGAGATTACCACATTTCACCATCCAAGCCCCATAGCATCTCACAGAACTCTGCAGTTCCCACTAATCAAATTCAGACTGATACAGAAATAAGATTCACCTGCAGAAGGTTATTCAGCATGCCAGAGTACCTTCTGCTAGAAACAGACCTGAAAAAAACCTTAACACTTTTTTCCTCTTTACCTCTTTTCTTTCCTGTACCTTTAATCATGCAAGCTGCCCTCTGACATCTGCCATAACCTATTATGTTGCACTGCTGATGCCAGTAAATACAAACCTAAAATTCACTGGTAGGTGAAGTGACATACTGCACAGCCCCAGGGTTCATCTCCTTCAGGAGAGAAAGTCTGAGTAGATCTCTATAAATATTTTATGGCACAAACTGTTCCACAAGGGAAGAATTTTAATTTTTACTTGTTTTATGGCTATATATTAGGGTATTTCCAGAATCTTCATAGCCACTGAAGGTCATTAATATTTAGGTTAAGAGAGACTTTGAGAGGTTTAGAAAAATGTAGCAATCAGTGGTTACTGGAATATTTTCTAGCTGTCTTCAAAAAGTTAAAAATCCAATCTGTAGTTGGACTTTTAAATATTTAATTGCAGAGATAAAAAAATTAGGAGGTGCATGCAGACTTCTGAAGAACCTGGAGTATGTGCTTTTGCTCTTGATCTTCCACTTTTTGTAATATGGAGGAAAAATTAAAAAAATAAACTTGAATAGTAATAGAGTTCACAATGAGGCACACCTCAAATGGTAACCAAAATTTCAAACATGGCTAAAATATTATGTATCTGTGCGGTTTTTTGGCTCTAATACAAGCCAAACTGACAATGCAGGGCACTTGTGTCAAGTCACAAGCACTGAGATTCCCAGCTACGCCTTCCTGTTTGAAGGAACTATTCTGAGGTCTCCATCTTCACAAGTTTACACCCCCTCACTTCTGTCACAGCAGTGTGACAAAGAATCATGCTAAGTGGGCTCTGGCTCGCTGTAGAACATGCCAGTTCCAAGGCCTGCGTCTCCCAGAAATATCTGAAATATGTAAGCATGGCCAGAAAAATATTTGCCAATATTTATGAATGTTTTTTTCTAACAAATGTCTTCCCTTGGGAAGCACATCTATCCAGATCAATTTAACTGAGCTTTGCTCCATCTCTCCCCTGATCTAAGCTACTTTCAAGAAGGCCAGAGATCTTTGGAGAGCTGAGAATTTATATACACAATATGCTTTTGATATGTCAAGACCCAGAACAAGATCACTAATCTTTACCTCTTCTTCTTTGCGGATATTGCACTCCACGGGAGTCACTTTGGCAGGACTCATGGAAGCAAATCTATTATTCAGTTCTTCTGCAGCAGCTTTTAATCGGTCAAATTTACGAGAGGCAATAACAACACTGCATCCTGTAGAGACAAAATGAAACATCCTTCAGCTAACACAATTGTGCTTTTTTTTAGTAACGTCATGGAGATATCTTGTAGGATGTGCATTTATTAGTCCCTGACTAGAAAATACAGTGTTGAAGTTCTTGCAGGAGAGAGAAATTACTGATGTCAGGTGCTTCTTAGCAACAAGATCCCTCTGTGCCAGGAAAAGAGCAATTAAAAAGAAGTCCACAAGGTTTCCTCTCCTTCCTGCAGAAGGGAAGATAGCCTGTGAGTTGCAGAGTCAGCAAAGCAGCTTTCAGACATCACTTCTGCTGCCTCTGCTCACAGCTGCCTCATTTATCAATTAAGTGATTTAAAGATGTTTCAGCAGGTCTTGATTACAAAAAATTGCTTGCTCTTAAAACCACAAAAATAATCTTCCTGTACAACTGGCTGTAATTTTGACTAGCAGTGAGCAAATGTAATGGTCTGCTTTTTAACTCTACAGAGACTGAAGGAAAGGATAATAGCCTCACAAGATTAATCCCTATCTGCAGACTACAGGCAGCGGGAACAGAGCCCTCCCTGTGGCACTGCAGAATCCTAGTCGCAGAAAGGATAGAAAAAAAAAAACGAGGCAGGAGCTCAAGTACTCTTTTTTTTTTTTCCCCAACATTTGGAGGCAAAAGACATTCTACAGAGAAAAAACAATACAGGTGCCAAAAATAAGTCAAGCACTCACACTACAACCAGTCCAGTTCTGTCACACCAGCGGACTCAGGACAGCTTTAAGGCTTCAGCAATTGCTACGACATAGACTAAATGGAAGGACACCAAATTAATTCCTAGTGCAAATCCAGCAGGCATGCAATTTCATGTAATGGATAAGCAAATTACTAGCTTCCATGCCAAGCTGGCAAGGAGGCCTTCCTCCCAGTTTGCTCCTTCCATAATCTTAGCATTTCAGCAGAAGTAATCCCTTCTTCATATCAGGTCTGTTGCTCATCTGCTTTAACATAAACCATCCTCAACCAGCCAAAAGAAAAAAGTTAACATCTTGCCAGGTGTGGGGGTTTTTTCCCCTCTCTGTTGCAGAGTGGAATTTGGCCTCTCATGTGATCAAGCAAACACCAGAATCAACTCAAAATAACTAGTGGGAGGAAAGAGCAGCAAGTTGTTCATTTGACTCAAGCTGTCATGTGAAACTGTGTAATAAAAAAAAATTGAAAATGGAGGAGATTAATTCTTCCAGAAGGAAGCATTACAAATACATATCCTTAGGAACAGGAGCTTTACCTTTAATTAGTGGCCATCTTAAAACAACACATATACAGACAGCAGTCTCTGAGGTCTCCTGACTTTTTAAATTAAGAACTCCAATCACTTGCACAACCACCCAACTAAAGCAAAGTTTATAAAATGCCACACACAATTACCAATTAACACAAAATACTGAATCACAGTAGCCCAGCTGTATTTACCAATTTAAGTCCTTATTAACACACACAGATATAGAAAAAGGTCCAGTAAAAGACTGTATTTTTGCTAAATATACTAACTGGCAGAGGGTGAGACTCTAACCACTGCGGAACTCTTGGTACCTACTGTGCAAACTGACACTACATCACTTAATTTTCTTCACAAAGAACGACCAGACCATTTCCTGATAAGGTCAGGGGAAAGGGCATAAGTTTCCAGATAAAAGGTTTAAATTTGCCCAGAAGGCTTCACTGGGGACTGGTTATAAAAACAATTTGTATCATGACTGGCATTATCTGTCATTGCTCCTATGCCTGTAGGAACCAGCCCCCCTTACCTAAAGTGCAGGATATACATGGAAGTAGTTCCCAATCATCATCTTGTCAGGAGTAACAAGCAAGTCTACAGGTAAGGAAGGTTACTCAGGCAGACTTAAGCCCTGCATAGCTCTTTCTTCATTTTTTCTCATGTGCTTTACAGAGATTTGTTTTCTATTGTGTTCTATTTAGGCTGTTATGGACACACTTTTGTTATTTGTATTTTGCTTGAGAAAAACAACAAAGATCAAATTAAGCACAATTTTAATGTAACTGGGTAACATCACCGACCAACAGTGTGATGATGCTTAAGAAGCACCTCTTTCAAGCTGCATATAAGGACACCTGAAAAAAAAAAAAAGCTTTGCTCCCCAGTGATACAAAGGTAGCAGAACTAATCCTCCATTCAGCTCCACAAAGCAAGCGGAAAGCTGTGGCACAAAGGCCAGGAGAGGCAGAGATGTCTCCTGGCCTTAACAAAGAAAGCTCTTTGCTGTGCTGTGCAGTGGTGCACATTCCAACAATGCAAACCACGGGAGTGTGACACCGAGAGGTATAACACTAGTGTTTCTATTCTGAAGGCGCTGAATCAAATCATGACAATAAGCTATCCAAACCCAGTCTGATGCCGATGATCCCTAGCACTGATGTTGAAACCTGCAGTAAAGGTGTTGCAAGGTGAATGTAGGAGTCATTTCTACCTCTCCTGGCCTCACATCTGAAAGTCAGGAGACTGCCTTTCACTCCAGGCTTCTACCACTTCTCTGTACTCAGCGTGGAAAGAAAACCCACGCCGTGCATGATGAAGATGTTCTTCAATTTCAGGGCGTTCCTGTCGCAGGCACTGAGAGAAGCACCACGTCCCTAACATGTTACTGTGCGGACAGCAGTTCAAGCATACTGCTCTGTGAGGCTCAAGGTTCAACAGCCTCGCAAACCCTCCAGTTAAAGCAAAATGAGAACTCAATGAAGAGAGAGTCTGAGAGAAAGGGTCCTGGTTTAACATAATCTCACTGACCTCTGTGTTTAAAACATCGAGTGTTTCATGGGCCAGCGGGCCAAAAGGCACAGTCCCACATCAGCCTCACCTCGTGCCCCTTGCTATTCACCGATCCTGACACAATACCCCACCCACGGGCTCCTCGCACCCCATCCCCGAGCGCCGCCAGCCCCCAAAACGCAGCACGGCCCGCGGGCACTCCCTGACGGCTCCCCAACACCCGCCTCGCCCCGCTGCCCCACCGGGGCTTCCTGCGGAGTCCGCCCCGCGCCCACCTAGCGCCAGCAGGTCGGCGGCGATGGCCTTGCCGATGCCGGTGCCGCCGCCGGTGAC
>VZRQ01005699.1:1171191-1199586 GCA_013397975.1 Machaerirhynchus nigripectus
GGGGGCGGCGGTGCCCCGGTCTTGCGGCGCGACACAGCGCGGCACCGGGGCGGCAGGTAAGGGGAGGGGGGGCGGCTGTCTGCGGTCGGTATCGCCCGGGTCCGACCCCGCGGGGCAGAGACCGCTCAGCGCCCGGGAGGGGTCCGTGCCTCCGGTGGCGCTGCGGGGTCGCCGCTGCAGCCCCGCAGTGAGCGCCCACCTGCCCCCAGCCGCGGGCTCGCCTGCTTGCGAGGGACGGGTCGCCGTGGTTTTCTCTTGCGCTTCGGGTCACCTTCCCCGTGACGCGGGCAGGCACCCCGAGGAGCAGCGGGAGCGGAGCCCCACCGGGAGCAGCCGGTGGAATGCCCCGAGGGTGGCACGAGCAGAGGAAGGTGCTGGTGCGCGCCTGCCACGGACCCGCGGGCGGGGAATCCTCTCTCCGGGCATGGACTTCGTCGGGAAGAGGCCGTGAAGGCTGAGGTGATAGCGTTTACCATGTCCCCAGTAGAGTCATTTTGGGCTAAAATGCCTTTGTGGTGGTGTCCGTCTCCCCTCTCCTGGCCCCCTTAAAATGGCCCTAACTAAGCTCAGTATTAACTGCTCAGTTGACACAGAGGACAGGCAACATTATTTTCCTTTCTATCCCACCGTGAAGTGACAGAGCATCTTTGTCCATTGCAGGTGATTTTAACCAGCGCTGATGTGCCCAGCAGCATGTGTGTGCATGTTCAGTGTCTTCCCAGGCAACTCCCCTGTCCTTTATAATAGAAGAGATGTTTGAAAGTATGTCTCAATTTTGTCTTGTTATTTTTGCCGTAGGAGAGTTGTCTAATGTGAGAAGAGTGAGGTTTTGTTTTTTTTTTTAAAGACATGTAAGTAAAGTAGGAGAATCATTGAATCTGTTTTGGGTTTCTCATTTGTGAAACAAATTTATTTACTTTTCCAAAAGCATGTTTTAAGGTTTAGCACTTCAAATTGGCGACAATTTTAGGATAACACCTTTATCCTGAAGTTCAGTGTGTTTCGGTGGAAGCTGTATACCCTCCTTTTAAGTGTAGGGAAGGGAAGGCATGGAGAAGTTAACTGTGTGTCCAGACTCATTCAGCAAAGGGTGACAAGACAGGAGTGGCTTTCTGCATGGTGGCTTAGGCCAATAAGGCAACTGTTAGACAAAATTGCCCTTTTCAGGTGGGTCAATGTTTGCAGAGTATTTCAGTGTTTTAAAGCATTCCGCTTTCTGGAGGCAAAACGTGAAGCGCTGTGAGTGACACTGCAAAAAAAATTTTTCCCTCCCTTTAATTATCTTTCACGATCTGAGACTTCACACATCCCCATTAACTGTCTCTGGCTGCCCTACATATCTTAGGCAAGCCGTATCACAGCAATCATTAATTAATCCCAGGGAGAAGCACTCTGTGCTAGTGAATTAGATCTTCATATTCCAACCCGCCTGCTATCCCAACTGAACTGCATGGCTCCAAAGAAAATCCAGTGGGTCTTTCTACTTGTGTGACCTCCTTGACTTCAGTATTCTTCCTGGAGAGCTATCAAAGAATTTTTCTTCCGTATCAGGATATATTGCTTGGTTTCTGGAATTTCTCAATAGCCACAGAAATAGCCATAAATAAGGGGCTGAACGCATGAGTTAAGGTTGTGTGAGTGATGGGTGGGAGGAGAAAGGGGAAAGGCATAAAGACTGTAGAGGAAGGAGGAGGGAAAAGGAGACATCCATTCCTTGGCATTCAGTGGAGGGTAGCCCCTTCTGGTACAAAATGCATCCACAAAGAATAGAGCTGCGAAAACCAATGCCCACGGACATCTTCAGCAAGGCAGTGGCTTCTGTTCACTGTTGTGTGTGTTTCCTTTGGACCAAGGGTTCAAACTGTACCTTTGTGTGAATTGATTTCACCCCAGTGGTTGAAATTCAAAGTTATTTAAGCTGAAAGGAAGAAAATCTTCTTAAGTAAAATGAATTTTAATCTCCTTGTATGCTTGTACTTTCTTAATCACAAAGGAATGTTACTTTTCTTTTATTGGTAGATTAAAACATGTTGGTCTGTCACTACACACAGACATAGTGGTAAATTCAGTAAGCATAAGGCTTTTACATATTGATGTTACTCTATAAACTTAATGTTAAGAATCTGAATTTTTATGTGTTAGCAAATAGCATCTGATTAGACAGCTTATTTTTTATTATTTTTTCATTATGTGTCAGGTTGTATTTGGAAGAAAATAAATCTACATTTAAAGCCTCAGAGTCTGATTTTTGTTTTTTGAAGTTAACTGTTTGAATTTTTTTGCCTTGGTATAACTATAGCTTAAAATATCAACCATTCAAAAGTCAAAATGACTAAAAAAGAATTCATTAGTAGTTTTTTCCAGCTGTCAGCTCCTCTGGAGTTGTGGGATTAGCATATGTCATTCTTGAACATCTACTTTTTTATTTACATATTGAAGAGGAAAAACTAGATTTCCTGTTTTTACAGCTCCCAGATTGTGTCTTGGCGTTGAATGAAGTAGTTCAGTTTATCGAGATAAATAGGAAACTCTGCGTTTTCAGAAAAGGCTACTTTTGTGCAAAGCTGACGTTGTGCTTTGCCAGCCTATGGCTCAGCTATTCAGCTGGTGACACTTGCCAGTCCAGTATGCTGCTATGCTTTAAAAATCCTGGCACTGTTATGTACTGCTTTGAGCATTCCTTATGGTATGCTATCCTTCAGGGTGGCTGTGCCCTCCTATAGCTCAGAATCCATGTTGGCAAGGGGGAAGGTCTCAGTGTGAGAAAAGAGATGGCTCCAAACAGTTGAGAAACCTCCACAGGATCCAAGCCCTGTGAGAGGTATCCCTGGGGTCTGCAGTTTCACAAGGAGGTGAGAGCAGAGGAGACTTAATGTACAGCATCTTATTGCCAGAAATAAAACTTAAAGGTTAGTTTCTCAACAGAGGATTTCTGCTAGTTAGCCTTCAGAAAAATGCATGCTTGCACTCCAATAGCCTCTTTGCATGCTTGCACTCCAATAGCCACTCCAATAGCTTTCCCAGACCCCACTCTTATGGATGCTTCAGGTTCATATCTTTCTTCTCCTGGGATACCAAACCACACAAAGTGTAACAACAATAGTTTCTTCCCTCTGCATACCTATTACAGTAAATGCTTGGATTGAGCCAAAACCAAATGAAAGCTGGTGTGAGTTTGTGTCCTTACCTCTCTGGACCGTTCCGTGGGATTATGCAACAGGCCTCTTTGGAAATCCCTGCTACTTTCACCTCCTGTCTGTACATTCTCTCCTGAGGCTGCTTTTGCTTTCATCATCTCTCAACAGAAAGTGAGAGCCTTTCTGTTTTGCGGCTTCTGGTTTTCATGTCACAACAGCCTCCTGGTCAGCCCCCAGCTGATGTTCAGGCTTTCTGGTCAATTCATCTTTTTAGAGACTTCCTCTCTGGAAAGGCACTTTACTCTCATCCGTATCTTGGGGGATTTCAATCTAATTAGAAGATAATCAGGATTTTACAATCTTTTATTGTTATCCCTAGGAATTTCAATCCAGTGATTAAAAAAAAAAAAAGGCAGGAGATACCAAGACAGACATCCCACCCAAGCAGAGCTTGTGGTGGTGCAAGATATAGAGTATCAGCATCAAGCAGTTTGAAACAGGTACCTAGATAGATTTTCTAAACAATCACACACCCTGCTAATACCATACTAATGATACTGAAGCATTCAATACTTGTCTGCAATTCAAAGTGCTGCATTTTTAATATCCTGGCATCACGGGCCTCTATCTGCACTTGTATCCAATCACAACTCCCCTGAGCCAAGTAATTCCTGCTGCTGGAGATACTGTCTAAATAGCTTAGATTATATTTACTGTGCAATGCATTAAACAATCCTGAATCACTCCCAGGGGAATATTCCAGTTCTCTCTCTGTGCAGTGGTGCTCTCCAGCAACTCCTGGGCTGCAGACAGGTGTTACTGGAGAAAGCTCTGATTTGAAGCCCCCAAGTATCTTGCCTAAAGAAGAACCGCAGGATCTATGTAGTTTGTTGTTGGTATTTTTCAGATAATGCTTTCCAGACTGGATTTACAATTGACTGTGTTTTCCATTAGGCTTTATGGCTGCAACTGCTTTCTCTCTAATTGCAGGTATTTCAGTGTGTGGTTTCTCCTCATTTTGTCAAGAGTAAAGCCCTGGCGTGCTTGATCTTGCCAGGACAGAGCAGAGCAGGAAAGGGGACTGAGACTGAGATGGTCAGGGATCTTCTGAGTAGGAAGGAAGGAAAAAGAGCCTGAGGTGCTAACCAGGGTCCTTGTTTCTAGTTATTGTAAAGGTTTTATGCATTAAAATCTCTGGAGAGCACCACATGATGGAGGTCTTGGAGCCCTTTCACTGGCATCCCCTGCCAGCCAGGTCTGTAGCAGAAGTCCTGTGTTAGCACAGCTGCTTCACACCCACCACTGGTGTTTCATGGCTTTGGAGCAACTCCCAGTGTTTCTTACTTCCACGTGTGTGTGTATATGCGGTGTAGAAGGTGTTTTCTCTGCACTCTGGTGTGGGAGGTGAGGGCTCACAGCTCTGGTTTGTGTATGCAGCAAGTTCCTAGTGCATCTTCCAATCCCAACTAAAGACAAGTTGGGTCTTTTACCAATAAAAATAGATGCTACACTTGATCCCAGCCTAAAGGCACTGCTGTGGAAGCAGGATGTGTGACTAAAGTTGGTGGGATTGGCTTTGTTCAGCTGTTCCTATGGTACAGTATAATCCAGCAGTGACCTGGGGGATGGGGTAGGGATTGCAATGAGCACCTCCCGTTTCAAGGTGCAGGATGGTCTTTTTTTGGCAAATCCAGAAGTGAGGGGTAGAGCAGGGGAACAGAGAAAGCATGTCTGTACTTTATGGTTGAAATCTTATTTTTTCCTACAAGATTTAGGGACCTCAGTTGACTTTATTCAAGACTCATATCTAAATACTTGATTTGCTTTGAAGATTTCAAACCTTCCATTTCCAAGTCAGGCTCCTTTTGAAGCCTTGGTTCTCTTCAAAAGCTAATGTGCACATGCCATTCCTTGACATTTTTAGCATAGTATAATAAACATAAAGAAACAGATATCATCCATGTGGAGGCAGTGGGAAGCTTTGTGTCTTTTATTTCAATTTCTCTTTCTTCTAGCAGTCTGTTCAAATAAGTGGGAAGACAAGGGCAAGATAGCACATCAGGCTTTTGCTCCAAAAAAGACAGACCAGTACACTTAA
This sequence comes from Machaerirhynchus nigripectus, assembly GCA_013397975.1. NCBI lineage: Eukaryota > Metazoa > Chordata > Aves > Passeriformes > Dicruridae > Machaerirhynchus > Machaerirhynchus nigripectus. Next base: position 1,176,427 of record VZRQ01005699.1, read on the forward strand.
AAAAAAGGTAGACCAGTACACTTGGGGGATTTTTAAAAAGTTGGTATGCAAGAAAATTGATTGGACATTCCATTTAATATAAAATAAAAATGCTCAGCTATTCTTGTATGATGTCCTCCAGTCTTCACTAATAAGTGATCTACACAGCAGTTATTGTTCTGTGACATTTGGAAAAGTTATGGAACAGCAAAGGAAAAAGAAAACTGATTCATAAAGCAGATACTCTGTAAAATGTCCTCGACTTTTAAAAAAATCCTTGGAAAATGTCATTCAGAAACAATATAGTGATACTGTGGAATGCATTTCTCCACTCGTTTTTTTTTTTGTTGCTTTGTCTGTATCTGTAGAATGCTGTCAGCAAGCGTTTGGGTGTCTCGTGGAAGAATGGAAAGGAGAACAAGGGTCCTGAGCCACCCAGCATGGCACCGGAAGCCAGGAAGCCCTTAACCCACACCCAAGCAAGTCCAGTCTTGCTGCAGCTCCAGTGATGGTCAACAGCTGAGCTGGCCACAGCAGGTGTGGCTCATGGTGTGGTGCAGTGCTGGCACTAATGGCACCTGCCAACAGACAGGAGCCCTGTGCCTATGATAAACTGGAGGGACTGGGCAGACTTGGGTCTGTCACTGCTTGCCCACAGAAATCATGTTGCTTGCCCACGCCTCTCTTTGCTTTTAGCTTTAGCTTTTAGCACCCTCTGCTCCTGAGGGGAAGGCATGGAGCATGGGGGGCTCCATTAGCAAACACCTCTAAAGTTTTTGGTGACTTGAGTCATCTTACTGTGTTATCCGCTCTGCTTGGGTGCTCAGTGCATCCTCTGCTTTTGGCAGTCCAGCTTGAAGTCTGCTCCTGCTCGGATGCACACCCAGAGCATAGTAATTTTTCTTGTTTCTCTTTCCAAGAAATGAAAGTGCTTGGAAGCCTGTGGATTAAGCAGGGAGGGAAAGATGGGTGTGAGCTTTGAACTTTGCTGTTTGCTTTCTTTTACCTTGCTGAGGCGGCAGAGGTAGATGTTTCCCTTTGTGTCTCTTGCTGTTGTTATACAGACAATGCAGTCTGAAATCAGCCACTGCCAGGAGGGGTAGTTTTTCCCTCCTTCCTTAGGCATTCCTTCCTGTAGAAGGAGCTGCTTGGTGAAGAAGCCGTATGGCTAAAAATAACATTTTATTATTTTCAGTGAGATAAATCCCCCTGTCAAGCTCACCACAAGCTGTACAGACCCTGGTACTGATAGGGAGGAGCTGTTCTTGCCTCACCTTCTAATGTCATTCATCACAGCCTTGAGTATTTGCAAGATTCAAGTAAGTGTGCAATCTAGTTTGAGCTATGTCACCATGAAATAAAGAGGAGACAGACATCCTCTGTTTTAGCAGGCAAGAATACATATGTGAAAGATAATGTGAAGTCATTTAGGTATTTAAAACAGATCCAAACCTGTGGGAACAGGTAGGGAGGGAGCCCTACCATTTGGCCCTTTTCCTACCTAATGTGTGAATTAAATGTGCTTTCTTATGTATGTCTTGTCACTTGTTTTCTCTGGCCTGGGGGCTTCATGTTCTGCATTGGACCAATGCATTTCATCATAACACGACTGGCTGGTGACAGATCTGTCCTGAACAGCTGGATGCATCTAATAACACCTATTTTTCATGTGTACAGTCTGCCAGCAAATAACCCCTTTAAAAATACTAAGGATTGGAAAAGATCCTTTGGGTAACATGTATGCCCAAAGTCATGCACATGCACAAAATCAGAGGCAGGGCTGAGTGGGGATGGGATTGGGGATGCAGAGGTTTTAAAGTAAAAGCAGCGAGCAAAGAAGATCTGTGGCTGGAAAGCTCTCTCAAGGTGTGTCTCTGGGGTAAATTTCCCTTCATCTCTTCCCCATCCTGTATAAATCACAGTGCTTCTAAAGCACAGGTTGTTTTTTTGTTTCTGCAGACAACCCCTGCATGATGTGAGTGAAGATACAGTGCCAGTTCTTCTTATGAGTTGTACATTTTATGTGACTATAAAAATAAAAATTTATGCTCTTTGCTGCATACCGTCTACATTTTTTCCTCTCATGTCTGCTCTGAGCAGTCATAAAAAGGTTACTTGTGCTGTAGCAGGGATTTAAGATCAAGGATTTTATTAGCTTGCAGGAAGGCTCTTCCTTCCCGTCTGCATTCAAACCAGATAATTTCTCTTCTGTTAGCAGCTGGATCAAACCCTGAAAACCAATGGAAGAAGCTTCCTTTGACCTAAATGGTGCAAGGCCAAGCGTTTAGGCTCCTGTTTTGTGTGTCAAAGACTATTACTGTCACGGGAAGCATAAGCAGCCGTAGCTTTCCTGCATAGTAACAGAAGACTGTGCTTCTAAAAATTACTCTGCAGAGTGTTTTTGCAGAGCCGCCTCCTCAGGGTTCTCCATCTGTTTTCATATGGAGATTAATAACAAATTGTTTGGCTAATAAACTGCTCCTTGCTATCTCTGAAAGGTGACCATTCTTTTCCTTCCCTCCCATGGACAGTTCTTAGATTTCTGTCTTCCCCTGTGCTCCCACGTGGGAGACATCACTGGTATGAGATGCACAGCAATTGTTAATGTTTCAGCTCACAGCAAGGCTTTTAAGGGGTGAAGACTTTGATGTGTGGCTGAAGGAACTGCTGCCATGGACAGCTGTGTAGTGCTGAGGGCTGGCCTTATTCTTAGAAATTGTAAAGAAAAGGAAGAGATAAAAATTAAGCTCTGTGTACACTACTGTGATTTCCGCAGGAGCCCATTTCTTCTTTGCAACTACAGAGAAACTATTCCCAGGAAAAATGGGACTGAGGCTTGAACTTGTTCAACTCAGCAGCACTGCTGTGGGATGTAGGGCTGATGGTGGTATTTTGAAGTGCTGTATTCAGAAGTTCTGGACCAGCTGGCAGGGGGTATTCCAGCTGCTTCATTGGGAAACAGATGAGAGAAAAATAAACATGTACTGTGAGAACAGGCATAAGATCAGGAGGGATCTTTGTGATCTTCAATCTGACTGCTCCCTATTGCCAACTAGAGGACTTCCCCTCTTCTGGTCAAGTACAGGTGACCAAAATTCTGCCAAGATAGCCAGTCCAGATTTGGAAGTTTCCAGTGACGGTATATCACCCAGTGATGTACACCAAGGGACACCTACCCACTTTGTTAAAACACCTACCTAACGTCTGCCCTGTATTTCTCTTTTATCTTGGTGCATCCTCCTCTGCTGGATCACAAGGATCTCCTTCATGCTTTTGGTTTTCATGTAGACAGACTGACATCAGATTTTACCTTCTTGTGCCTTAAACAGAATAATCTGGGCTCCTTCACTTCCATATCCCAAGGGCTTTGACTCAGCCACAGCAAGTGCTTCTTAGGGCCTTGTCCCCCATTGCCCATTCCCTCTTATTTTGTCAGCAGCAGAAGAAACTGAGCTGCCACTCTCAGATTACCCTGCTGTGGAGGTGTTTCTAGTCCTGGTGGTAACTCACAGTGGTGGTACCTGCTATAGTGGGGTGGGAACATCAGACATAGCAAAAGAACTCAGAGATCATAGGCATCTTCTGGTCATTAATCAGCATTCTGCCAGACTGGTGAGCACAAGAACAGGACACAGATTGCCAGTGCCCAGCTGTGAGAGATTCAAAAGGGACATCACCTTGCTCCTTGCATAGTCAAGGCTGACATAGTCCTTTGGGCTTTGGCCACTGAGAACTGACATTACCTTATCATCCAGTGTGAGTTTAAGCAAGGCCACAGCTGCAACTGTGAAAGGATCTGGCACAGGATCAACTTTAAGAAAAAAAAAGCCCAACCACAAATCTTTGCTTTTAGCTTTGTGTTATTTTTAAATGTTACTTGCAAGTCATCCCCTTCTCAAGTCAGTAGGGACTGAACATGGAACTACAGCCAGGAACTTTGGCAATCTAATCAACTTTTGTGTCTCCAGACTTTTAGTAGATTATTCCAGAAGTGATGCTTTTGGTTTCTCTGTTTCCAGGCCTGTTTTCCTCACTTTTGGAAGCAGAATCTCACTTTTGTCTCAGGGGCTCATTAGGTTCAATCAGGTAATTTCAGGTTTTTAGAGATGCAAAACATGAAATTTTACAGCTGATTTTCACAGAAAAATATTAGAGCCTATTGTACCTCCTAAATGAATTTACTACAAAGAGTGAGTTTATTCCATAGCATTAATTCATTCCATTTACCCCGAAAGGCTTTTTTAAAAAAAATAAGAAACAAAAGCTTACATGAATTTCTGTTTTCCAGTATGTCTGCTAATTTAGGCATACATTCTTTATGGCAGGTGAGATGGCAATCTAAACCAACTCTTCCCAGCCAAGCTGCAAAGCTAAACAAATATTCTCTCCCCAGTGATTTAGAAGTGGTCTGGCTTCTGGGGTATGCTGAATCTTGAGGGTTTTTAAAGTCCATTTTAGGCGTCTTCTGATCACCAGGGAAGATTTATTTTCTATAATGCACAAAAATAATCTGAATTGTTGAATTCTTCAAGGCTTCACAGAACCAGCTGGGCACAGTCTTAGGTGTTAAAGTGATACAATTAAAAGTTTTGTGTGGGTGTGTTGTGTTGTGTGAGTGTACGAGGCATAAATAGTTGATCTAAAGTTCTGCACAAAATTTCAAAACAGACCAGCAAAATCTTAGATCTGTGGGAAGACCAGAACCATACTGCCAAATTTAAAAATGCTCAACTTTTTTCTATCGTTCATTCAAGTAAAACCATTTCCCCAGCATTGTGTGGGTTATAAACTATGATACCTGTGTTTCTTAGTTTCCTGTTAAAGGAAAGATTTGGTTACTAGGTAGAAGCTTAATTATTGGTCAGATGCATTCTTTTAAATACAAATGTTCATGTAAATGTTCAACAGAGCTCTTCAGAGTTGTTAAAATGTTATTCATTGTATTCAGATTTGTACCTAAATGCTTCATGAATACTTGGCACAGCCAATTTCTTAAAAGTTACGAAATCTGAGAACCAATAATCCTTCTTCCATATTCATGGAGCAGGATTTGTCTGCCTCGATGCATGTTTAATTATGTGTTTTTACTTGGGCAGCTTTCCCGTAGATGACCATTTCACTTGATATTGCTGTTAACTTTGCTTGAATGAGGAGCAAAAAATTGAGTCTTTGTATTTGTTACAAAGATTTTCAAAGAGTTGTGTTGTTTTCTCTGCGCAATCAGAAGAATTTGCTGTGGTTCCCAATTCCCTCTCCAGGAAAGTCATCTTAATAATAATTTTGCTTTAAATCCACTGTATATAGTATATTTTTAAAGTATGGCAACACTACATATTGCTAAATTGTTAAGGTTTGAAACATCACTCATTTTGACATAATTTGATTAGTTTTTGTAATATCCTTGCAAAGGGGAGTAAATCATTAGACTCTCAAAGTGAGAAAGGCTGGCACCAATATAGCTGTTGTAATGCTGGACAAGCACAGTGTTCCTGTTGCTGTTGTCTCTAGGCCAGTCCCTTAAATCAGTCAACTTCTTTTTCATCTATGGTTTCAGTCCTTTATTCTGATTTATTTGGGCCAAAACTATTGTCTTCCGATCGTTTCTAGCATTGCAGAGGAATGTTAAATTCATCCAGTAAGCTGGCCATGTTTAATCCCTTCTTATAAATGTTAATACTCCTTCCTTTGGTTTATTAGTAGCTTTGGTTTGTTATAGTGAAAACTGCACCCTAAAAATCAAGATAGATTAGATACCACAAAAAATGTATCCATGTAAGAGAACTGATGTTCAGGATAGTAATAGGGATCTTCAGATGACATTTAAACCAGTTGGAAATAACCTTTTTTAGGAAAATTCTGCCAATCTTTTGTGCTTGGTAAGAAAAAGACACTTTTTCAGCCTTCTCTCTCATTTTAGGCTGGGAATGGAGTGCATAGTTTGGATACCAGCAGTGGGACATCTTACCAGAACAAAGCATCTATGGACCATTGTCTAATCAATGACTTCTAAGTGCAGGATTGGTGCTGTTGGATTGGAAACAGGTGCTACAAGATGCCAGGTGAGGTGACTGAGAGCAGCAGCGGGATGGAGGAGACTGTGCAGAAAGACAGCAAGTCTGGAGGCCAGAGCCCTCGCTGTGGCACAATGAGAAGGGCTGTGGCAACCACTGTCACCTTTGATGGGGAAGCCACTATGGACCGGAGGAAAAAGAAGAAGAAGGAGTCCCGCCCCGAGTCAATAATAGTGTATCGGTCTGAGAATGACAATAAGGTGGAAGAAGAACAGGTGGATGAAGAAGGAGGGGAGAGGAGCTCTGAGGAAGGCTCCAAGTTCCTGGGTCAGTCTATGACAGATGGTATGTATTCCTGAGAACACTCACTTCCCATAAGCTTTTTTGATGCCATCATGTTATAAGGTCGAATGGAAGTGACTGTGGGACCAACCCTCTCCAAGACTGCAGGCAAGGAGAGCTTGAGTTCATACGTGAAAATGCTCTGAAACAGAAAAGCATTACAGGCTGATTTTGGGATGTCTCCTGCAGTTCTTCGCAAAGTCTGGTTGTTGCTACAGTCTTAGTTTTAAATGTATGTGGTGGTTGGGGTTGATGTGCTGGTTGCAATGATATGCATGCATTAAGCCGATGATGTCATTCTAAGCTGTGATCAAACCACTGTCCATTCCTGAACAACTGCCTGTTAAGTGAAAGGATGGAAGCAGATGGAGTTAGTGGCTCTGCCTGTGATAGGGAATTTAACTCATTATCTAGGATTTGCTGTTGTCTTCTGTTTGCATACACCCAGCACAGCTTCCTCTTGAAGGGTGATTATCTGGCAAAGTCATCATGGGGCATCTTGGAGTCACTTTCACTTCTGCTATCTGTCCTGGGTACCCTTGCGGGGAAGAAGTGTGGAAGGCAGGTCCTGTGGCTAAATACTCTTGTGAGTCAGCAGTGCAGCCTGAGAGGGGCTTAAATGTGAGTGCATGCTCCTGGTCCATGATACACTAGATTCCCCCATGATCCCAAACCCTATCTTCATTACTTACCTGCTGCCTTCCTACTTTTGTGGAGCACTTCAAGCTGCTCAGCCTCTTTTTAAGAATTTCTGAAGACCTCCTTCCAAGCTAGTCAGAATAAGACCAGGAGGAAATATACTGTAGCCCCATGGAGGAGATTTTGGCCAGTACCACTGCACGGACCATCCTATACCAATGTCACCTGGCAGAAAGCTAAGGCAGTCCCTTCATAACTTTAACATATATACCAGTACTGTCTGGTTTGGTGCCACTACTGATCTCTTAAAATGCAAATATAATTTTATGACAGTTTCTTAAGTTTTTCTAAACTTCAAAAATTAATTTGGATTGAGATACAGTGCAAATGTAAAGTGAAATATTAGCTATTCAGGTACAATTCCATGTGTGGATGTGCTTATTCCAAAACAAGAGCCTCAGTGATATTTATCTAATTAATGCCAAGTGTCCATGCTGTTCAGGAATAAATCCATGAAGGAAACAGAGAAAATAGGCACACCATTTTCAGTTGAGTTAGTCTCTCTCATCTCATCCTCAAATACCCTTGGAGCACTTTCCCTTCACATATTGTCTCTAGTGGAGATGCTGGAGTCTTCTCCCTTGTGATTTCTATCATCTGGAACTGCTGTCTTTTTCCTCATTAGCTCTTCATCTATTTTCTTCTGTCATAATTTTCTTCATACTTCATTCTTGTCTTCCACCTTTTAAAATTTGATTTTAACTATAACTCTATGTACATTATATTACTGTCTTTGGGGTCTTTGAGGATTTACACAAAATACTTCGTACAGAAAATAAATCTGATGTAGATGAGTTTATCTGTGTTGTAGGTGTCTGGAGCATGCCTTTAGACAGCCGATATGTCACCTTGACTGGAACAATCACCAGGGGAAAGAAGAAGGGTCAGATGGTGGACATCCACGTCACGCTAACGGATAAAGAGCTGCAGGAACTGGCTAAATCAAAGGAACCTCCTAAAGAGGATGTACCCGAGAAGGAGAAGAAGTGTAATGTTGGGTTGGACAGAGGACCCCACATCGTCCTCTGGACCATCATCTGCCTCCCTGTCATTTTTGTAGTGTCCTTCGTGGTTTCATTCTACTATGGAACCATCACATGGTACAATATCTTCTTGGTGTACAATGAAGAGAGGACCTTCTGGCACAAAATCACCTTTTGTCCCTTTTTGATTATCTTCTACCCAATTATAATTATGGTTGTTTCTTTCTCCCTAGGCCTGTATTCAGCTGTAGCCCAGGTAGCATGGTCCTTTGGGTACTGGTGGCACGCTGTCAGGGATATGGAGAAGGGATTCTGTGGCTGGCTCTGCAGCAAGCTGGGCTTGGAAGATTGTTCTCCATACAGCATTGTCGAGCTGCTTGATTCTGACAATATCTCAGGTAGTCTCTCTGGCAAGAGCTCTGCGCAGGGGGTTGAGACCTCAGCAGTCTGAGCCTTTGTCCTGGATGACTATTTTGGTCATATGCGAGTGTTTTCACCTAGAAAATAACGCACTGATTTTTTTTTAAATATACATATATATTTAAACACAAACCTAGTGAAGAAAATACTGGGCTGAGAGTCCTCTTTAAATGTCACAGAATGCAGGAATGCTAGCTTCACATGCTCTGGGTGGGGAGGTGCATGGCTTTCCAAGGATTTGTCATGTGTTGTAGCTAATTACAGCTTCTGGGAATGGTAAGAAAATCTAGGTCTGCAAGGCTCTGGCTGTTTGTGGAGTGGCAGAGATATAGTATGAAAAGTCCACTTCTGTCAAGGTAGACTTTACATTTCAGAAATAGGACGTAGCAGTGACCTATGACACAGTGAAAAGAAATCTCTGCTCGGGGGATGAACTTTAAGAGATAGGAACCCATTCAGAGGTGAAGGTTAAATTGCAAAATGTGTGATGTTCCTGCAGTTTTCCTAGAAAGGGTCCTTTCCCAGTCCTTCCAACAAGAGCAGCTAACGTAGGCTGACTGCTTAGACACTGTCAGAGTCCAGTGCCACAGACCACTGGAGTAGTAGGCGAGGACAGCATAGCTGCTAACAAAGGCATGTGAGTTCTACACTGACCTGAAACACCCCCATCACTCAATGGAAGAGCAGGGCTTGCTTTGTAACGCGGTGTGTGGGGACCTGATGGGGCTGTCACCAAGAACCCTCAAGGGGCTGCAGGTGCTCAGATAGGTTCTTGGAACACACCTGCAGTGGCTCTCTTGATATGTGCACTGCTAGGGAGAAACGAGCTACAGGAGTCACACGCAGTGTGCAGTGCAAACAGTTGCATTATAGGGAGGAAACACCTGCTCTAAGGAGCTGCCTGCCCCTAAGGAAGGGGCAATCCATTTGCGTCTCACTGCAATGCAGGTGTGGACTTGCAGCACCTGGATTTAGGGAGGTGGAGTTGAAGGTGCTTGGGATTGGAAGATCTCTGAAACAAGTCATTCTGGTTTTCAAGTTGCTCTTATGGAAGAGCTGTTGGACCTCCCCTTTCAGAATGGGGGAGTCCAGGAGTTCATGCCTATCTGTGCCTCAGCTCTGGAAATCTGTGTCACCTTCCCCACCTCATCCCTCTTCCTGGTTAATTATATGGAAAAGCAATGGATTATACATCCTCCTCCCCTCGTGTCTCATTTTCGTCGTGGGTTTCCCTCCTTTTTGGATTTTCATGGCATCAGAGTGGGCTCCCTGACCAGGCTGAGGTGGCCACCATAGGCTGGAGAAGTTTTAATTATCTCTTTAAAAATGACTAGCAGGAAAGTTATTTTTTCTCGAACAACTGTTGCAGTTTTCGCCTGAGAAGGAGATGAGCAAAATAAAAGAGAGCAGATTCTAATGGGGGCTGAGTTACACATCTGAAACATGGTTAATTTTCTCAGTGCTCCAGTTCAGCTGGTGCTGCTGGAAAGTCTGAGCCCCAAGCCAGAGGAGCCCACCATTTGCATGCGTGTAGGTAGGTAAGTTGTGGCGTGCAGTCTGTCAGCTGCACAGTCACTCCTGTCTGTGTAGGTGTCTCACTTCCCCAGTTTCCCTATCGGGGGGAACTGCTCTAGTTTTAGGATGGTAAAAAGAAGCATTCAGAAGCTTCTGGATTTCACAGAAACTAATGCTTTGTGTTGCATTTTAAGGTTGAGCTCAAGACTACACTGACTGTCCTGGTTAGAACATCTGGGAACTGGTGATGTACAAACAAGTTCATCTGATCATCTAGCCCTGACACTGAGAAATAAGTAGTTCCAGCTACATCCTTGGTCCCTGGGAGGTCAAAGGAGCCTCTTAGCATTGGATGAAGGCTTAACAATGAATAATGCACAAGCCAAATATCAAGAGCAGTCTTGGCCCCACACTTAACTGAGAAAGTAGAGGTGCTCCCTGGGCACAGACAGTCAGGCTGTGTTTGTTGCTTCCTACTTCCTGTTTTAACTGATGAAGTCTTTCAAGGCAATTAACATTTTCCATCAAAAAAAGAAAAGAAAAAAAATAGACCCCAACCTGTGAGACAAATGACACCTTTGGTTCTCTCCCACATAGTCAGGTAGTTTAGTGGGATTCAAAGAGACTGACATATGCCTGGGACTGGCTCAAGCAGTGAAATGCTTTTCACAGGGCTGTTCCAATCGGGCAGGCTGATATGCCTCTGAATTAATGGAGATGCTGAGGATAAGCCACGCCAGTGCTGGCAGTCTGTAGTGACCCAGTGCAGCCACTCTGCTTAACAGTGCCCCACATGGAAACTGCAGGCTCCCACATGGCTGGAGGATGGGAATAAGTGATGCTTAACAAGCATTAAGGAAAAGGAAGGTCCACTGGCAAGTGTTCTCACGCTTTGCCTAAAGGGACACTGCTGGCATGAAAGGGGTGGATTATGTATCTTGGCCCCAAGATGCAGCAAATAAGTTTGGGGAAAGGATGGCTGGCAAGTGTGCATTGCTGCAGAGGGAGAAAAACCCAATTCAGCTGTCACTGCCAAACAGCAGCTGTTCAAGGCTAGACGAAAGGCTGGGGTCAGTAGCACAAAGAGCCTTCAGCTTTCAGAGGGCTTGAATGATAAATACTAGCTCATTACAGAATACATCCATGTGAAATGTCTGCTGAGCTGCAGGATTTGCTTTCAGGATTGCTAACAGCCTGCTGGAGTGGAGACAAAACCAAATCTGTGCCTCTTACTGCTATGTAGACACAAAGGAGTGTCAGAGGAGTCATAGTACCCTCCCTCTGCAGTGGCAGCTGTGCTTCTGGGTTTGGAGGTCACATTTTGGGGGATATACTGGGACAATCCATCATGTGTTTTCTACTTCTTTGCACTTAACTAAGCTTGCCTTGGCTCCTGCTAAATTCAAGGTGTTCTGTCATTGATTTTGGTGGGGGCTACTTTAAGCTTGGGGTTAGTTCTGGTGCTATTTGTAAAAGTTTAATTCAGATTTTTCTCTAAACAACTCTGGATAGTTTTCTCTCTTGCCCATTATCCTCTGTAGCAGTTTGCCTGTTGCAAAATATATAATCAGTATCAATTGTAATAGAAAAAAAGCACAAGTTTTTGTCTTGTTCTACCCCGCTTTCAGAAACTTACAAGTAATTTTGCTTGTGTGCCACTGTCAAACTGCAGAGAATTCCAGTAATTCTGATTGAGTGCGTTTCTGGCTGCTCTAGTCTGGATGGTTTTTAAGTAAAGATACTGTGTGTTTGCTGATTGTTATTTTTAATTGCATTCCCTTTTCCCATCCTTGCTGGCCTGGGTGGAGAATAAAGATACATGTGGCTTTACAGGAGTGTTGCTCTCATGCTTCTGTTTGACTTTGTGTTGAAATCAGTGCTGTGGGATGGACACAGTGATTCTATGCTGCTAATTGACTACAATTCATTTTATTTGAAGATCCACTTTAAAGAGTGTCTGAAATGGGTCTAAGTTCTACCCCTTGCTAACCAGTGCCTATCCAGAACTGTCATATATCTCTGGGTCCTGGGTTCTTTGTTTTTACTTCATAGCTCTCAAATGAAATATTTTGATTTAATTTCACTGGTTGGGTATCTGTTTAGCTTTAGCCACAAGGATCTATAGGGGGGGACACACTTCCCTACCAAAACAAGAAGTACTTTTAACTCTACAAGCATGGTTTTTGTCTCTGTGGCTTGGAGCTGCTATTTACAGCTGTGCTGGGAAGATCTCTTACAACCCGTGGGTACTTCAGGCATGTCTCTGGTAAGTCAAAGGAGAATCCACCACTACAGTTCTTCAAGGTGTCTAAATACTAAATGACACCTTTGGTTCTCTCCCACATAGTCCTACCACAGTCCTACCCTCCTGCTGGCACAGGGAGAACACTTATTTGAGATCTTATTTCTTTTAAGAAGGAGAGATGGATCTTTGGAAAACCCAAATGAAATTCCTAGCTGAGGCCTAGCACAGCTTCAGTGTAACTGCTCTTTGAGCCAAAAAGCTACCTGCAGGTGATTCCCTCAAACTGGAAGTGCAGCAGCTGGAAATACCAGGAAGGTGCTTTTGGTTTGATGCCTACTGCAAACACGGCCGAGGGCACAGAATTCCCTGTGTGGCAGATGTGTGTTGAGGACTTGCCACCTCCAGTGAAGAACATAGTGAAGGACACTCAGCTTCCTGGTGTGACAGTGAGATGGAGGTAGTGGACCCAGGGAATTAGCCCAGTAGCCTTTGCAGTTCTCACTTCTGAGGTGCAAGGTAATCACTTTATAAGATAATGGCTAACAGTGTGAGAGACTCCAACTGAAGACCTTTGCACCAGGCAAAACACACCTGTATGACTGCACCATGTATCTCACCAGGGGGAGAGAAGGTGCTAATTCTGCCTGCTGACTTACCCACCCCATTCAGTTTCTTTGAGGATTGAAACAACCACAGCATGCATATGTTTTTATCCGCAGTAAGTCCCTCAAATTCACCCTTCTAATCCCTCCGGCCAGTGCTTTGAATCCTAAGGCCAGGATCCTGCAATTCCTTGCTAAGATTATCAACAGAGGTTGCACCATGGATCCTTGTAACCACCCCACGTGTACCTTTTAGAAGCTGCAACCACTAGGTAAGAAAAGCCATTCCAATGTGTTCTTGCACACTGAAGCATATGATTACAGGAGCATTACAGAGAGAAAATAAGGATGCACAGCCCACAGTTCTGCACTGTGATGGACACAATTTTGCTCAAAATGTATGCAACCTGTTTTTGACCCAGGCAGTGAATTATCTGTGGGATCAGTGCCCTTCCTGCTTCTTTCCAAACACTTGAAAATGTGAGGCAGTTGTATTAATGTGTTTTCATTCCTAGATTAGACCATGCACATTTATTCCCTGAATGGAAAAGGGAACTCAAAAAAAAAAAAAAAAAAAAAAAAAAAAAAAAAAAAAAAAAAAAAAAAAAAAAAAAAAAAAAAGGGGAAGGGGGNTTCAGGAGGCTAATCCACTTGGAAACACAACTTTTCAACTAATTTGGTGAATTAGAAGGGACATTGTGTTTGCTTGTCTTAACTACTAAAGAATGATTTTTCTTCTAACAGGCAGCCACTTAATGATGAGGGAGGGCTTGTGGTTGTGTGTTAGGTCCAGGTAAATTACCAGGGGGTTCAAAAAGTCCCCTAAGCATCCTTTCACAGAAGAGGTGAAGTGTGACTGCATGCAAACAAGCAGTCCAGAGAAACAAGGCTTGAGGGTCTGTCATGTATCCCCCTTGGTCACCCAGTTCCATTAACTTTCAGTTCTCCTAATTTCATGTCGTTACATGGTAGCTGAAGTCTGTCAGAATACATTAAAATCCAGAGAATGCCTGAGTCAGGCCAACAATGCATTTTTCCCTGTGTTTAAAAAACGTCCTTGCTTTTAGCATGCTAAAACATAAAACCTTACTCCCAGAGGACAGCAGCTAAAATCTGTGGTTTGTATCCATTGAAATTAGATATGCCAGGGATGAATTTGACCTAGAGCCCCTCAAGATACACATCTTAGATGCGATCTTGTCTTAGGGCTCCTTTTCCCAGCCATTTCTTCCAGGTGGAAACTTAGCTTCACAAAATAAAAAAAGGATAACTACTGATTTTGATAGTACATTCTGCTTGCAAATAGGATAAATCCCCCACCTCCCAGGCAACATGTTCCCCCAGAGCTTGGTTGAGTACAAGTTCCCCCATCAGTAATGTGCATTAAGACCAATATATTTGAAGGTCCCTTTGACTATCTTCATATATACACCAAATTCTTTCTGCTCCTACAGTAATAAGGTAAGAGAATCAATTATTTCTATTACAAAATACCAGAAAACCAGCTCATAAGGATATAACACAAGTATAGCTTCATTAATCTAGCCTGATTATCTGCATAACCTGCAGTTGTGATCCGAACACTCCAAATACCATATATAAACTGAATGGCTTTTACAGTGTCAGTGCTGGGCATGAATCCAACAGCTCCTGGGGTAGTCAGCCTAAGGAAAGCATGCCTTTTATTCAGTCTTTCTTTCTAAAATACATTACTTGTCCTGAAGTATGGAAGTGTTAGTTTCTAATGATGTACTTAAATGTATTTGTAGTGAGATGCCCTTATAATTACAGGCAATTACTAGAATATCCTTCCATCATAATGGAGATTTTCCTTAACACTTTAACCATGTATAAGTGGCATGCAGAATTAATAAACACAAGCAATTTTAACCTTCATTAATTTATTCAAATGAGCTCCTCTGAGACTTAAGAAAGGAGCAGAAATAATTCCTAGTATCTGCGTGTAGTAAAGAAAAAGTGAAATATTTAATATAATGAGCAGTATCATCCCAGGGCACACATAGTGTCATTGCTAAATGACATCTCAGTTGTCCCCAAATACGTGTTGGTTGAGCTGCCTTCAGTGACTCACAGTGATTATAGCACTGGCTCCTCTCTAATGCGATTAAACACCGCTGGAGTGATGGACTCTAATAACAAAACAGGCTTCAAGGCAAAAGTTTAATGTCATGATGGTGACTTCAGCCAGCCTCATGATTACAGTAGGATTGCTCTGAGGCTCCAATTCCACCCTAAAACCAAGTCTCTTTTGATAGCTAAATTTGCCATTTATTTCAATAGAAAGTTAGAAAAATTTTAATGTCTGTCTTGAATATCTAGTACAGGAAAACTGCAGAAATCATTGTCATTCAGTGATGTCATCAGTCAATCAAAGGTCAATCTTTAATTAAGGATGTTACTCCTTATCACAATTTGTATAAAAATCAGACCTCATTGTGCAATTATACTTCTTTGGTTCATTCTGTATATGATACTCCCTTTCGATTACCACGTGCAATATATTTCATTTGTGGAGATAGAATTTGACCGGCTATACAAGCACACATCACTGGTGGACCACGACAGTGGACCACTTTTCATTGATGACTCCCTTCCAAGGAATTTCTGCATAAAATAACTGACTGGGAAAACTGGAAATTATTCTTCCCCTGCCTCGACATCTGACACTGTCATGTATCTGCTAGTGTAATGGGTTAGCATCAATTTACACAAACAGAAACCAAACCTAATCCCTTCTTTCCTCTCAAATATAAGCTCCCTCCTTCACATTTGTGCTTTGTCCCCCAAAGCTGTACAAACTGGAAACTCAAAAGAATTAAAGGATTTAAAATATGACGTCCCATTCTCCATGCTGCAATGCTCCATTTTGAAAGTGCAATTAAAGCCAATATTTTTTGAAAGATCTGAAATTTCATCCTTTCAGTCTGATTTCAATCTGCTTCCAGGTGCAGACAAACAGATAAAAATTTAAAATGTGATCCTCTCAGCTCAGAAAGAGCCTTGTTTGGAAGCTGAAGACTCCTCATCCCTTCCCACAGTTGGATGCGTAAGTTACAGAATCCTGTGCTATGAGGATTAAATTAGATTATTAGCCAGCGCGTGTGCGCGTGTGCGCAAACGTGCACAGTGCTGGGGGGGGCTGGATGAAACTAAAGGGGAGGATACAAAAGGCTTATCCTTGTGCATCTGCAAAGCAAATCCTTCACGCAGTGAGTTATCCCAGCTAGCTTGTCCTGAACAATCCGCTGCATGAAAGCGCTGTCCAGAGCCCCTGCAAACACAGCTGGATTGCTAATGGCTGCCAACAAAGACACTGCACAGGCAGCGGCGTGATGAAGACTGCGAAACAAAGGGCACGTGGAGAACAAGATGGATGAGATTCTCCTCTGCGATAACCCATCTGAAACAGCAGCAACCACTTGGTACTTACTTCTGCTTCTTAAAACACTGGCATTAACTTTTTTCCGAACACTCTTTGATACTCTTTTGCTGGGCTATTGCTTTCCCTAAAGCAAATATACCTGACATGATCTCTCTTGTCTTCTCCAGGAACCTGGGTGCTCTGGAGTTCAGTTGAGCCCCACTATTTCTATTTGTTTGAAAGAAAATCAGACCCTACACGGCAGATAGTCCTATAAAATGTAATAAACAAATAATTTGTTGTAACAGATTTAACAACTAATCCAGAAAACTCTGCCAGAGTTGTTTCCAGTGCAGAAACATGTCTGGGGCTTTTCAGTTACTTAGCAGTGGGAAATATTTCACCTCTCGTGACACCAGGCTGAGCGGCCCTTGCATCACTGCCTGCAGAAATCCTTTGGCTAATCCACGGATTTAGAACTCGAGAAGCAATCCTAAACAGAAACACAGATTTTAGACGTAGGAAAAAAAATTTTAATCTACCTCCCCAAAAAGTAAAATGTAAGAGCATATGTTTTTTGCTGCTGTTATTGCGTAATTTCTGCCAGACACACCAGCAGAAATTCCTCTGCAGTTCGGCAGTGCTTGCCGGGTGACGCTCGCTGCTCCTGCGGGCTGCAGAGCTGCCTCTGCCTGGTGACTGGGATCGCGTTGCCCTCCAGTGGCTGAACTGAAAAACGGGGATAAAAGGCCGCTGCAGTGTTTTTCTGCTTTAGAAATCCACCCAGAGAGGTCTACGCGCCATGAGATTTCAATGGAAATGCTAAGAAGTTATGTCATGCTAAGTTTTAATATATGGATATAAAATTAATCCTTTCCTCCCTCCCTGTTCCTTGTAGGTATACAATCTGGAAAAATCTTCATCCACAGGAGTTCATGCTACTCTTTCTCTGGCTTGCCAGGCTTATATAATGGGGCATGGGAGAATGTTTAATGAGAAGCAACACAGAATTTTGGTTTGTCCTTATAATTGAAAGTGTGGTCAAACATTTGCACAGACTGTACAAAGCAGTCTCTCAAAAATACATGCCACTGTAACTCGTAAGTTCTTCTCAAAAATACCTTTGGGGCTTTTTTTCCAATAGCATGTGACATAAATGCTGATAAACTAATATGTGGCAGCAAAGGCACAATATTTTAAAAGACACAAAAGTCTAAGAAAGCTCAGTGCCTCTCTGAGATGCCTTGCAGCTGATTTTTTTTTACATTTAGCATAATGAGGCATTTTCTGTTTTGAAAGTGAAGCTCCATTCATAAAACACCTGTGAGAGCTCAACGACAGATCTGACTTAAACTGAGCACTAAGAAAATGTCATTCACACAACCAGTGCTTACTGCTGAGAGACTTGGTTCAAGTGATATGTAAATCAGATTACAAGCAACCGGCTGAACAAAACCAGAGTTTAATTCTCAAAACACCATTTAGTTATCATAATCGTAAGAATTTCCTCTTTCACTCTCTGTTTCCCAATTTTTGTAACAAATCAGGCAAGAGTCTCATGACTCCTTTAGTGCACAGCCCTAATTTTATCCCAATATGTATTGAAATAGACTATGACATTGCAGGACAAAAATTACCTGGTCCTGTAGTTGAACCTGTATCACAGCATAGAAAAATACTTGGTTAAGGTTGCAAAATAAACTTTAATGTCAGAAATTCCTATTATTTTGGAGCTGGACCTTTGTAACTTTAATGTTCTCTTTACTTCTTACAGTAAAACATATTAAATAAATAAAGAAAATGAAATTTACATTATATAGATTCCTCCTGACAGTTATATGAGATTCAGCTGGGATGAAACCTTTGGACCCACAGCATATGCTTCTGCTTTTTGAGCTAATTAAATAATTGACAGCTGTGGAAGACTGTCCATTTACAAAGGTCATCTGCAATCAGGCAGCAACACAATTTTAACAGCAGCAGCAAGAAGTGATTAGAGATAAAACAGGAAATGCCAGAGCGTGCTTAAACAGTGGAGATGTTTTTAAATCAGCTGAGCCAGGTGAATTCTATCCAAGGCAAATATAAAACTGGCCAAAGCATGCTTTAATGATTTCCCTTGAAAATCATGTGTAAGATTACAAATATAGCATCTACGTTGAAAAGGGAGGAGAGAGGGCAGAGATGTCAGGGAGTTACAGGCTCTTTGTGTTCCAGATAGTGGAAAGTAGTATAGTAAATAATTAAACCTTTAGTAGGAGCTCAGGAGATAATAAGTAAAAGGAAAACCATGGTGGGGGTTTAAGGACAAATGTTGTTAAATCATCCTCCCACCTTCTTTATTTTGTTTAGTAAGGCTTTGATGCTGTTTTAAATTACATTCTCCTGTGCAGGTTGGGAAGTGTTAGTATTTTGGTGTATGACAAAATAGCTGCAAAGGCAGGTAGAGTGATGTATCTAGAGCTGTGTTTAGTGGTTATTCCCAGGACTGGCCACCTTGGACTGAGCACTGTCCTTTCACGACCTGGCTGAAGACAAAACGGTGTTTATGGAATCTGGAAATATCACCAAAATGAAGGGGATGGCAAGCACCATGGCTGAGAAGATTACAGCTAAAAAAAATTATCACTGCAATTTTATAAATGGATTGAAGGAGGAAAGAAACCAGGATTCAACTTGTTAGACAAATGTGCCATTCAGTTCATTGGGAATAACAAACAACAGATAGAAGAACTACTGGATGGGCAGCAATTCTTCAGGACAGTACATGCAGGCTACAGAAGAGTGTGATTCTCAAATGTGACTCCATGATTGTGTGGAAAAGGTAAAAAACACATGGGGGAAAGGGGCTGCAAACACAGTTGGCCTGTGATTTTATGCTTTCCCTTTCTGTGGCACTTGATAAGGCCTCTGCTGGTGTATGACAGCAAGTGGGAGTTTTTTCTGCCTCAGAAATGTGTAATCACTGCATAATCTGGAGACGGGAAAGGGACAGGAAAGAGGAAGCTGTACATTCAGCAGCTGGGGTGGGGGACAGAGAGGAGGAAAAGCAACAGTTAACACTCTTGCAGAAGAGGAACTGCAAACATGGAGCCTCTGTCTCTCAGCTCCATGCAGAAGGATTTGAGGAGCCATTTCTGCTCTGCGGTGGTACGGGGTTAAGAGTTCTGGCTGTTCTGCTTTGAAGTAGTTTATCAGCTGTGATCTGCCCATTTGCCACTACTCAGGAGCCCCTGAGCTGGAATGTGCCTGGCAGGACACACCCCGTGTCAAAATACTCTCTCTACTCATTACCTCTCCTTCCTATGTTTTTCTTTTGTGTTTTCAGGCAAGGTTGGACAGTGTGGTACAATCCTTCCTATTTTGCTTTCTAATTTTCCTACTGCAGTAATTTCTTTGTTTCCTAAGAGGTTCATTTCTTTGCATTGCATGAACTAAACTGAAAATGGACAGAGCAGGTAGACCAACAGATGAAAACCATTAAATCCCCCAAAGGATTGTTTTAGAGTTTTTTTTCAGTTTATTAAAGGCACAGTTTTGTAACGTGCCAAGCGTTTATGAGTCACAGACAGAGAACAAGCCCTGTGGACTTACAGCTGAACCTCAAAGCCAAAGACCAGTTTTGCTTTAGAGAGTGGATCTTTGAGATCTTTTTCCAGCAGGTGTATTACACAGAAGCAACTAAGCAAAGACTGTGAGTTAGGCTTGCATCCCTTGGGAAGGGCCATCAGAAATCACTAAATAGACATAATAAATACTAGTGTTAGTCTGCATCACAGTTTTGGCATGTGCTTTCAAGCAGGTGTTTGAAAAGACCTCTTGGGAGAAGACAACTGTGCACCTCACAAAGCCCAACGTGGGAGGATGCTAACAGATGTGCTTCCAAGCTCTGCTTTGTTTTGGGTGCCAATTTCCCATCTACTTTGTCTTCCAGCTTGCTGCCAAGCCTGTACTGGTGGAAATACAAAGCTGATTGGTGTCACAGTGTGTTTGCCCTGCTTTGTTTAGATGTAGAAAATTCAGTTCATAATTCCTCAGTTTGCAGTTATCACCCACTTTTATATATCAACCCAGGCAAAGAAAAGGTAATGATTGCAAAGTTAATTCTATTTTTCTGTCGAAATTTCTGCTTCATGTATCCATTTCAATAAAACTATTGGGCTAGATCCCAGATGGTTATGGTATTCATCTTCCCACCAGGCATTTATCCAAAGTTCTACCCCATGGGTAAAGAGGGAGAAAGGCCAAGTCATCTTGCTACTTTTACATTGAAGCCATTTACATTTGCTCAGAGATGCCATAAGCAGCTGGGTCTCAGCTGTAATTCTCTGGGTAATACATTCCTTCCTGTAAAAAAACAGGGAAGCCATTTTCCTTGCTGCTTTGTAAAGGCATTGAGTGAAGTTAAGCACAAGGCAGACCATTCATTGCTACTTCCCAAGAGTGTACTTATTTAATCCAGGCTTGGTTTTTGGAGGGAATTAACCAAAAAAGGAATGAACAGAGCAGTGAGTGAGAACCTCACTGACACTGAGGTGGGACTCACTTTGGTGTGAATGAGATTACAGCTGATCATCCTGAGCCCTTTGAGATGTCACGTATTTATTATTTGCACCCAAAGACTGACATTCTATAAAACAGAAATGGACAATTAATCACGGACATTTTTTTGCAAGCTTTTACAAGCAAAGATCCTCAAATCTTCATCCAGGCTAACAAAGCCTCGGTGCCCCCAGATGGAGATAATTAGTCAGATCTAATGGTTGTCTATAAGGGAGCTCTGTTCAGGCTTGCAAAGGAAAAAGGAAATGTGGATTAAGGTTTGAATGGTGGAAACAGCTCTGAGGAAATCTGGCAGCATGAAGGTGCAAAGTGGAAATGTTTGGGTTTATTGTTTGTGTATTTTGCCAGAGAGCTAAAAGCCCCCATTTATGTCAGACTGAGAACTAAAGGACAGGAATATCACAGATGGAGTTTCATGGTTATAAGGTGTCTTTAGTTTTACTCAGACTTTGTAAGGAAATCGGGTGGTGGTGCCTGGGCTAGGCATACAAACCTCCTGTAATCAGAGGTTCCCAGTTCTGGCCCAAATTGGGTTTCCCTGAGTAATATTTGCAATTATAGCTCTAGCTGCAAGAGCTTGGACCAAAGCCTGGGATTCAGCTTTCATGTCAAATCTAGGATTCAGAGAGAAGGGGTTTATGTCAATATTCTGTTTCAGCAGTCAGGGCTGGGGTTTTACTTTCCAACCCCAGCATAAAAACAAAACGTTCACTGATCATGTCGCCTTGCAAAATGCTTTTCTGCTGGTGTGTGAAAAGCTATTGCTGATGAAATTGATGAGTTCTTGTTTCTCTGTTCTTCCCTCGTGTGTGTGCACATCTCCTGTCTTGTGCCTAGAATTTAAGCCATGTTGGAAATCAGCTGGAGTGGGTTTTGCCTGGTCATGAGCCCAAGGGGGGGCTTTTGGACTAAGATAACATCAGGAATAATAATAATAATAGTAAGCAGCCTGATTTCCTTGCCTGATTAAGCTGAAATCTCCTTAGAGACATTCAGGAAGACAATGCAAGATTTTCTCTGCCAGTAGCTGACTGGAGTTTTTTGTCTACCGGTTTCCCCTAAAATGTTTGTCACATTGCCAAGCTGCTCTGTTTCTTTGATATGCAAAGTGCTTTGAAGAGAGAATCCCTCAATTACCAGTATTCCCAAAGCATGGCAATGTAGTAAGGAGGGAAAGGGGATTTTTGTCTTCAGACATCACTCAGTATAAAAAGGAAACAGTTGTGTTTGTAGGGTCATCTTCTGGTGCAAGATTTTTGAAGTGTTCATGTGAGATTTACTCTTTTGTAGCTATACTAGTATCACCACTTCGAGCTCTGTTTCGAGAATAATTATAGATAATATGTGAGTTTTGAGATATACCTAGAAGTGAGAGAATACTGGTAATGATATCCTCAAAGGATACTGGGAAGGTAATGCGGAACAAGAAGTACTCAGAACATGTGATCAAATACTTACCATTCTCATAAATCTCTCATGATTTACTATCCAATGGGCACTAAAGGTATATCTGATACAGCATCTGTTTTACTTGGACTTTTTAAAATTAGCATGTTCCAGTTTGATCAAACAGCCTGGATGTCATGTGGTTCAGAAATGCTCTCTGTTTTTAAGGGTGGGAGACAGCTAGTGTTGTGCCAGTATTTAATGAAACAATCCTGATCCTCTGGTGATTCATGGGCAGAATGCAACTTATGAGATGCTTCAGACAGCCCAAATCCCTGTCCTAGTGGTGAAGGGGAATGGCTACTCCCCAGCAGGCTGTGTCCTGTGGGACTCTGGGGTGCCGGGAAAAGGAGGCTGGAGAGCCCTAGGGACAGGCCCTCTGGGGTGGTATGCTGGGTTTGGCTGGGATAGAGTTAATTTTCTTCACAGCAGTTGGTATGGGGCTGTGTTTAGGGTTTGTGCTGAACACACGGTTGATAATATAGAGGTATTTTTGTTATTGCTCAGCAGGGCTTACAGAGCCAAGGCCTTTTCTGCTTTTTGTATGGCCATGTTGGCAAGAGAGTTGGAGGTGACACAGCTGGGACAGGTGACCCTAGCTGACCAAAGGGATATTCCAGACCAGGTAACATCATAGTATATAAAGTGGAGAGAAGGAGGAAGGGGGAATATTTGGAGCGATGAAGTTTGTCTTCGCAAGTCACCATTACAGATGATGGGGCCCTGCTCTCCTGGAGATGGCTGAACACCTGCCTGCCCTGGGGAAGCAGTGAATTAATGCCTTGGTTTGCTTTGCTTGTGTGCATTGCTCTTGCTTTTCTTATTAACCTGCCTTTATCTCAACCCACGAGTTTTCCAGCTTTTACCCTACTGACTGCCTCTGCAATCCCGCTGGTGGGGGTAAGTGAGGAACTGCTTGGGGCTGGGCTGATGGCCGGGGTTACATCACGATGGGTGAGGGATGGGGGAACCA
>VZRQ01005699.1:1199635-1375746 GCA_013397975.1 Machaerirhynchus nigripectus
AGCGCCTCGGCCGCTCCCCCTGCCACTGCCTCTCCTCAGAAACCCCAGCCCACGCACCCCGGGCTTGTCCTTGGCTACGCTCTGCTCTCTGCTCGCACTATGGCCAAAATGACAGCCACGCCTGCGAGATGAGGCACTTTGACGGGGGGGCTGGGGGGAGACCTGAGGAGAAAGATGCGGGGGCCTCCCGACATCTCCCGTCCCTCTCCCATCGCCCGGCCGTACCCAGCCCAGCTTCCCCCTGCAGCCTGTTCCGAACCAGCCCCGGCCCAACCGCGGAGCCGGAGCTGCGNCCGGAACGCTGAGCGCGGCGCACCGCGTCCCGGCACGAGCGCCATGGCGCCCAGCGGCAAGGTGAGCGTGGGGGTGCGGGGGTCCCGCCGCGGTTCCGCGGCCTCCGGGCACCCACATGCATCCATCCCTGACACCGGCTAACTCCCCCCGGTGCTGGCCGGCGAGCCGCTGCCGGTACAAAGCTGCCTAGCTCAAAGGGAATCAGTATTCCTGCTTTAGAGTACAGTGCAGCTCCCGCAGCAGTAATTGCCATTGCTCTTGCTAAAATAATGGTAGAACTGGTTTTGCTCTGTTGAAAATGCAGTTTGTATGTGTGGTGCGTTTAAGGAATCTTGTTGGTGAAAGCTGTGTTAAGGTGTCTTGTGATACAGGGCACTTCCGTATCTTAAATACAGCTTTATCTGTGCTGCTGTAGCCGTCTCTCTCTTTGCTCTATTGCAGCTGCTTCAGCACCGAGAGGTCTGAGATAAAGGCAGGCTTGTTCCATATCGCCCCTGTCAGTATTTGAGTAGAGCGGGTTGGTTTAGCTCAGGTGTTGCAGTCCTGTCCACGGTCACACGTGCGGAGCACCGGGGAAGTGTCGCTCAGCACCCTGCACCTGACAGCAGCACCACTGGGTGCTCGGGTGAGATGCCCAGAGGTTGGTAATAGATGAAGAAACACATAGAGGAGGGTTACCAAAAGAGGGACCTGCCCTCTTCCTGAAGGAGGATTCCACATACCTGAAGGATGTGGGCTCGGGCACCGAGCTTGGGTTTCTGCCTTCCAGAAGAGCATGTTGGCACTTGACACTTAATCGTGTGTTTTGTAAGCAAAGGAGCAGCTCTTTGCTCCTGCACTTCTTTGGCTTCTCTGCTGTCGTCCTGCCACCTGTGAAGAGAATTTTACCTCCTCTGGACAACAGGATGGATTTGGCTGCTGGCCATTGTGTTTTGAGGCAGGACAGCACCAGGCTAAGCAAGGTGTGCAGTTGCTGAGGCTGGTAGAGTAATTCCTCAGACTGGAGGTGGGCACTGACAAGGCTCTTGTGAGAACACAGTGGAGCCTCAGTAACTGCCTCTGTTCTACTCTAAGTTTCTGCAGACCTAGCTGACTCAGGCATTCATTCCCAGCTCCCAGGCAAGCTATTGGTGCAGGCAGAGTGAGGAAGACTCAGAGTGCTGAGACTGAGTATAACCTGCTGGACAACTGGTGGAGCTCTGATTCTCGGCCTTCCTTCTTTCTTTCTTTCTGTCTTCCCCTCCTTGGAGGATGCAGGGAATTAAACCAGTGCTTGTTAAAATGACAGGGGAGGTGCACAATATATTCTGGGAAGAGAGCAAGGGTAAGAAAATAGCTTGAGAACTGCTAATGCAGAGCATTAGACTGCTAACTTGGGCAAGTTTTTCTTAATTTGGTTTTAAGACTTGTGTATTTGGGTGAGAAAAAGGATCAGGTTCTTTCAGTCGGCTCTTTCAGTACCTCTTTGAAAAGGTACTTGGAGTTGCTTGCAAGGCCATATGCAGAGCTTAGACCAACACCTTTTCTCCCTGTTCATCCATTTTGCTTTGCAAAAGCAGACTCTGCATCCTGTGTCACTTGACAGACTTATGATGTATTGCCCACATCCTTTTGGCATCTTCATTTCTTCTGGAATTGGATATATTTTTATTTTAAAACAAGTCAGCTGGCTCCAGCTTAGGTAATGCCCAACTTTTCTGTGTTCTGGCAAGCAATAATTTTTTCAGTCAGTGTAATGTAATCTACTGGCAGCCCATCAAACAAGGTTTTGGTAACTTTGGGGAACTTTGGTTTAATCCATGAGAATAAATTTGAGCTGGCCTTGGACATGCAGGGCATCATTTCACTGAATACCTCTTGCAACTACATTCATCTGGATGATTAATCAAGATAAGGGGAATCTGTGAAAAGCTTTAGAGGAACTTAGAATCAAATGAGAAATTGCAAGAAACAATTTTATTTAGTTCTAGTGTATAAATCGATTTATGGGCAGACTTGGGCAGTGTTTTGTATAGATCAGTTAAAGAGGTGATCAGAAATGCAAAAACATAGACTAATGTGAGGGATTTAAGCCCCTAAATTGAAATTGGAATTCATCCTTGCAACTGTCAACTAAAATATCTGTTTGATTTCCTAGTGCAGAAAAGCCCTTAGAACCCTAACACATTCATGGGGTTGTATAGAAATTGCATGCCCTTTACAGATTATTGTGTAACACAGGATTTTTTTGTATTTTCCACTGAAATGTCTGCAACATGGCACAGGATTAAATTATTTCCTTTTCAGTGCAGTTATACCAGTTCTGTCTCTCACCATTGTCTCTTATTAACAGTACTGTAAAAGAAACCAGCTGTAATGAAGTTTAATTTTTAGGTTTTGTGTGTACCCATTTAAGTAATTATACTTGTATTTTATTTTTTGTTCTCACTTATTCTTTCCAGGTGGCAATAGTGCTGTGCCTGGATGTTGGCTTTACAATGAGCAGTTCTTCTCCTGGTGAGGAGTCTTCACTTGACCAAGCCAAGAAGATTATGACAAAGTTTGTGCAGCGACAGGTGTGTGTGACTTCATAGGTGTTGAAAAGGGAGAGGAAACAGTAACATCTGTGAAATATTTTCCTCATTTACTAATAATTGAAATAAATGAGGAATGAGTGAGAATTAGTACCTGTTTATGCAGGAGTGACAGTGGTCTTTGTTTCAGCTGTATTTTTTGTGCGTGAGATGTGATAGTTGGGTTTGTCACCGTTTTTCTTAAGGGCAGTAGAAACTTTTAGGGAAAAGAAGTACTTTCTCTAAAATACTTCAACGCTTAATAATTTCCACACAGGAGACTCATTTTGAGGACTGAATCAGCCAGTTTTATTTGTTTTATCCGAGATAGCCTCTTGTCAATTTGTTAATTATATCTAACTTTGTGAATGCACTGTAAGATTACATTTTGAGAGTATAGCACTGAATAACTAAAAACCAGTAAATCCATTGTAATTGATGTTTCAAAATGAGTTCAGCTTGCTATAATCTGCCTAACATAGTTGTGTATGAATGTACCTGTGTTTTTATACCTGTTTTGTGTTCTCTGTATCTGCAGGTTTTTGCTGAGAGTAAAGATGAAGTCGCTGTAGTTTTGTTTGGCACTAATGGCACTAGAAATGGCCTTGCCAGTGAGGATCAATACCAGAACATTACTGTACATAGGTCACTAATGCTCCCAGATTTTGATCTGCTGGAAGAAATTCAAGATGTGATTAAAGCAGGCTCTGAACAAGCAGACTGTATCCTTTTGCTGCAGACCACTTCTTGAACTGATTCAGCTATGTAGGAGACAGGAGGTCAGTGTTGTGAAACTGGGCTCAGCCTCCCAAATTTTAGCTACTATTAGAGTTGAGCTAATTTGTGGTTGTAAGTTTGTCCAGAAGCTAATTTAGCTGCTTTTTGACTTTTGATGCTAACGTATGAAGCCTTGGCCTTAAGGAATCATTGCTTTTATGAAATGTTCTGTTAATTAAAGGGAACAAAGATAATAATATAATTTTAGGCCTCAAATAAGGCATGTATTTTTAAAATTAGCATTACAGAATTTGGTTTATGCTTTCTAATAAAATAAAAATAATGTTTATTAAATAAGTCAGCAGAAGTACCAGAAACCAGACTGTTGTGGTTTAAGCCTAGCTGGCAACTCAGCCTCACACAGCTACTTGCTCACTCCCCCACCAGGGGGATGGGGAGAGACCTGAAAGGGTAAAAGGGAGAGAACTCATGGATCGAGATAAAGACAGGTTAATAGGGAAGTTAAAAGCTGTGCACACAAGCAAAGCAAAACAAGGAGTTATTCACTGCTTCCCATGGGCAGGCAGGTGTTCAGCCATCTCCAGGAAAGCAGGACTCCATCAGACTTAACACTTACCTGGGAAGACAAACACCAAAACTCTGAATATCCCCCCCTTCCTCCTTCTTTCTCCCAGCTTTACATGTTGAGTGTGATGTTGGGTGGTGTGGAATATCCCATCGGTCAGCTGGGGTCAGCTGTCCCTGCTGTGTCTCCTTCCAGCTTCTTGTGCCCCTTCAGCCTCCTCTCTGACAGGGTGGTACAAGAACCAGAAGAGGCCTTGGCTCTGTGCAAGCACTGCTCACCAGCAACTACAGGATCCCTATATCATCATCACTGTTTTCAGCATAAATTCAAGACACAGCCCCATTCCAGCTACTGTGAAGCAAACTGGGTCTACCCCAGAGCAAGCAGAATAGAGGTTTATCAGATTGATTTATTTATAAAATATTTCTAACATTGCCAGATACCACTTCCTGGTTTGAATGCCATTCATTTTTGAATGTGTTCTGCTCTCAGTCACATATAAGGTGAAGAGTTTTAAAGGGTGATCTGTATAGAGTTCCTTCATGTTTCATTTACATACAGTTCAGTTTCCTCTGTTGTCTCTCTCTGGCCATACAGGGTTGCTGTGAGCTCTATCCAGGCAGTCAGAGCTGTTTCAGAGAAGTGTGCAGCCAGTCAGCTGGCTCACACATTCCCAAAGGAAATTGTGATGAGGAAGAAACTAAGAGGTTGTCAGGTGCAGGTGGTTAGAAGAAAAACTTGCATCAGAAAATGGTATCATATGTTGAAATTTTGTTGGTGGATTCAGAGTAACATTCTAAAGGTTAGATTGTCCCTTCACTGGACTTGAGCCTCTCACTGACAGTTAAGAGGCTGGGATCTGAAGCAGTCTTTTTAGTGTTCCATTGGGTAAGTGGGGCAGAGACAAGATCACAATACAGACAAGTTACATAGGAACCTCTTGCACATGAGTTATTTGGAAAGTATTTCTCTCAAAAGAGTATTTCTTAACTAAAATGCATATTTGTCAGTCTTTGAGAGGGAGTGAGAACATGGAATTGTTTAATAAGAAAAACACTTTTTGCTACTTGATTCATGTTTTGAGATTTTCCTTAATTTTGCTTAGTTTTGGATGCTATTATTGTGTGTATGGACTTGCTTCAGAAGGAAACAATGTGAGTATGTAACCCGAAGCCTTTTACAGAATTCTGACTTTGCACTGATCTGATTTCTTGTCAGTCTTATATTTCCAGTATGTATATGGGAAGTGCTTTCCTAAAAAAAAAAAGAAAAACCAAAATAAAAAATTAAAATAAACATTGGAGATAAACAGCACACTAGAGAAGTTTGTCTCTGAAGAATCCTCGTGAGTCATCTGACTTCTCTAGACAATTGGAGCGCTTTCTGAGGCAACTGGCAACTTTGTAGTGGAGCCATGAGAGTATTAATGCCATTATAGAAGGCACAAAGGCTTCACTTTCTGTGACATTCCTTGTGATCTGTTTTCAAAAGGTGTTAATCTGGATGTTAAAATGCTTAGAAAAGGGCAACTAAATTTAAATGTGATGGTGCATTTTAGGAAAAAAAAAAGAAAACAAAACTGGAAAGGTGAATTTATTCAGCCTAAAGGTTTAAAGACTGTTGGAAATGAAATGGCTGTTTGTAAATATACAGGCTGTAGGAAACGAAGGTGCAGTAGGAAAAAACACTGTTTAAGCTGAGAGAAAGTGTTGACATCAGTGCTATAAAGTTGTCAGAGAATGTATTTAGGCTGGCAAGGTGTTTCTAACACTCTCTGAACTAATGGTGCAGGGAAAGGAAGGTGACTGCACTTCCTCTCAAACCAGACCTTGAACATGTTTCTAAAAAGGTTATATGACCTAATTGTGAGTGCAGAAGACTGGACTTGGTGATGCAACTTGTATTTTTATGAATAAGGTCCAGTGTGGAAAGCTGTATCCATTTAATGGTTAAAACTGAGTTGTGAGTGAAAATTACTGTGTTCATGGCATTGTAGTCTTGAATAGCTATGGAGCAACTGGTTTTGTTGTTGCCTATATACACTAGCCCCTTTGATACGGCATTTGTCTTCATTTGAGAAAATACTGTAGGGTAAAAATTCAAGAAAATCACTTTATGATTGATTATCCAGATCCAAACTTCACCAATTCAACTGAATTTTGTTCTGTCATTGGCCAACCTTCCTGATCTGTACTGTTACTTCTACTACTTCTAGAAGTATATTCTAGAATATACTACTTCTTAGTATATTAAGTAGTCTTGAAAGTCCATCTTCTCCAATGAATCTACTGAAGTAGATTGCTAAAATGGAACCCCCACCAGCAACAGTAACTTAAAATACATTTTCACAAGAACAGACGTACAGCTGCAAAGGAAATAACTGGTGTAATCCATAAACAGCCTAACATATTTTATTAGCATTTTATCCACACTGGTGAAAATTGGCAGAATTCTATTCATTTAGATGTAGTTAGGGATTTATACAGTCAGAGGGCTAGAGTCCTCAATTTTAGGGTAGGAGGGAGTAGGGGCAATCATATAGAGATAAAAACTTAGGATAAATAGTATAACCTATGATAGAACAACTTCTACCAAGTAGGTTTACTTGCTTTCTTTCATTTTACAAATATATTTCTTTGGTAAAACTAATTACAAATGTATTACTTCTACTGTTATTTTGTAAGGAAATAATTAAACATGGCCGTATAATATTTTCAATATATGTAAACGTGTTTTTCTATTTGAAGAGGAAAGAAATTTGAGAAGAGACACATTGAACTGTTTACAGACCTTAGTAGTCCTGTCAGTGAGGATCAGCTGGGAATTATCATTGCTAACTTGAAGAAAACAGAAATTTCACTTCAGTTTTTGTAAGTATGTAAATGGCTGTTATATACCATGCCATTTTAAAAGGGAAGTTATTCTTTCCTAATAATTATCTTGAAATAGCTGGTGATCTACTGGTGTATGGTTTCTTTAGAAGTGTACCAGTAAGTAATATGATTATTGTAAGTACTTCTATCAGTTATACATACCATGAATTCCAGTTATGAACCAAGTCCCCTTGCTTACGTGATGTGCAAATAAATGTTAAGATGATGGCTTCTTCTCCACTTTATCTTATAGCTTAGAGCCAAAGTCTAAAGTGGGAGACAAAAGAGCAATATAAGCAGAGAACTGGGAAACAATAAGCCAAAAATAGCCTCAGAAACAGTGGTTTTGTCACAACAACAGCCTAGATCCTTTTAGGTAAGGAAGTTACAGGGAAGAAATAATGAGGTCACGTTGCCGATATTAATAGCTTGATTCTGGTGTCAATAGAAGAGCAGCTCTGAAGAGAAGGGTTATATTCACAATGGTGGCCTTGGAAAATGGAAACAGTGTCAAAAGTGTTAGAACAGGAATCCCGTGTTTGTCATGCTGTACATACAGGCATTGATCTGAAGAATCAAAAATGGTGTTAAGGTCTGTATTAGCTGTTGCATGTGATGGCAGCTGGAAGCTATGAGCCTTCTAGAGGAGTTTATGTAAAAGCTAAACTTTGTGTTGCTGTTTATAATAAATATTTTCACAGGAGAAAGTTAAAGCCCTAGTTTTACTGCTGACCATGTACTCTTACCTGGATCTGGCATTCTGTAGGGAACAATGTTGTGAACTTAATAATAAATTCATTTAAGCCATTTGGCAACCCATCTGGAAGATAAAAGAGGGGTTAGGTAGGAAAATGTGACTGAAAATCATGGATTGATCCTCCACAAAAAAATCTTTTCTTTGCTTTTGCTTAGGGGAGGCTGAATGCAAAAATGTCAGGTTCTGTCTACACAGCAAAAGCAGTTATGCTTCCAATGTGACGTGCCCCTCCTGGCTTATTTGAGCTGTTGTTGGCACTGGAGGCAGTGGAGGTGCAACACCATGAATCTGAGTACCTTTGCCAGTCAGAGTACATCTTTTGTAGCCCTGGTATTTAGCTGCTGCTCCCTTGTCTATGAAGCACAAAGGATCTGTTGCTGTTACAGCATTGGCTGCAGATTTGCACTCTGTCTCCCAGCCACACGAGCAAAAGATTATTTGATTTTTACATGTACAAATGTAAAATGCTTGTTTAAAAATAATTTCTACCTAAAACTCGTCCTTTTGTTGTAACCCATGCTTCCATCTCTTATGCCCTGTTTATAGACTAGGTTGTAACTTGCAGCAGATAGTTGGTTTTCCTCACTGTTTCCAGGTGCCAACCACATGCTGAGCACTGTGTAGTGTTGGGTATTACGTACTTCTAATCACAGTAGTCTCTGGGCATTGTATAGTGAACGTAGCCTAACTTTTACCTATCAGAGGTTTGAAGCTTTTTGATCTTGCCATATCAGCTTAAAAATACAGTTTCTCTATTTTGTCGGTGGAATCTTCTTCCTAAAAAGGAACCAAACACTTTGCTGAAGCTTGATCTTTAATTTTGCTGTATGTGACACTGTTGTGCATAATGTTAACTCTGCTTATTATGTGTTGCTTCATGGATAAGTTTAGTGAGGATTGGTGAGGTGAAAGTATGGTAGAGATCTGTAGGCTGCTTTTTAAAAAACACAATACCATGCTAAAGTTATTTCACTTTGTGGAAATGTGGCAAGAGGTAGCATGTGGCTCATTCAAATTGGATCAGATGAAAGACCTGAAAAATCTGCAGGTGTTTTCAGGGGCACAGGGTAGAGGATCTCACACATCTTTCTCTAATGTGTTTGTTAGACTTAGTTAACTCTCTCCTATATTTTGAAGAGCAGCAAAATCATTTTATCTATAACCCCGGCTAAATTTTAAAATCTGATTTGTGAAGTGCAGGAAAAATGTGTCATCTTCAGTCAGAAATTCACCTAGTGTTCTAAGCTGTTAAAATCTCACAGAGTAACGTTTGTTCCAGAAATGCGTAATAGCTCCACAGCAGAGAATGTCCTGCTTGCTGGCATTTGGAGCCAATACAGAGTCACGGGCATGGAATGGCCTTTAACAAGTCATCTAGAGCAATCCTCTGCTTCAGACTGGGTCAGGTGTATGTCTGTCATTGCTGAGCATTGGTTGTCTAATCTTCCGATAAAGATTTGCAGTGATGGAGATTCTTCTCTCTCCTCAGGCAGTTGGTTTTAGAGATTATAGTTTGAAATGCCTTTATCTGGTTTTTTACTATCTGACCTGACTCCATGATGTGATTGGAGTGCAGGCAGAATACAAAGAACTGATTGTTTCCTTCCTCCCTGCAACAGCTTTTTATATTTAAGGCTGTCTTGCCCTCTAATTCCCTTCTCTATGGGCTTTATTTTGTTCAATCTTTTTTAATGGATCTTGCTTTCTAATCAGCATTGACTTTAGTGTCTAATCTGTTCCTGTACATGGATGTCTTTATTGATGCACGATGCCCAGAACTGGTGCATCACTCTGGTCAAGACATTACCAATGCCAAGTAGACTTGAAATACTACTTAATTTGTTTTGCAAGTCCTGTGGCTCTTTATACATCTGACTGCAGCTACACAGAAATCATTAATCCTGGGAACATTTTTATTTTGTTTGATTGGTTATTTTAATAAGGAAGGAAGTCAAACTAACTGCTTCTTCTTGTGTTCTTAGTCTGCCGTTTCCAGTGGGTGTTGATGATGGAATTGGAGATACAAGTGCCAGTGTACATGCTCATATGCACAGAAACTCTTTTCCAAAAAAGGGTTTAACTGAACAACAGAAGCAAGGTATTGATGTGGTGAGGAAACTGATGTATACTTTGGATGAAGAAGGAGGGCTGGAAGAAATTTATACTTTCAGGTAAATTTGGCTAATTCTATTTATTGTCCTATAGATTTACTTTCTAATTTCTTTTCCAAAAGATTAAGTTAAGTAATCAGTTCTGTCACAGTTTCATTGAAGTCAGTGAATTTTATGACTTACTGTACACTCAGTCCCTTTTATACAGCTTCTTCAGTGGCTCTAGAATAAGTAGAAGAGCTTACAGATTTCAGGGGAAAATGGATTTTCTATATCTGTATTGAAAGAAAAAAAATCAGTTTTCCTTCATTTTTAGTGTTGGAGGATTTTGGAGGGAACATTTCTATAAATGCAATTTCAAAAACATGTTTAGAAAGAGATGGAATTTGTGACATAGTGCAGCTTGAACATCTGCATTTAATGGTAGCCTTTGTTCCTTGGTCGCAGACTTCTTCTAGCTCGCTAGTTTGATAAACTCCCACGAATGCTTTGAGTAAACGTTGTTTGTTGAATCCTGCTCTTTAACCACAGTCTGCTGTGCCACTGTGACAAACAGTATGCTTCTTCAGCAGCATTCCTAATGCAAGAATTGAAAGATGATTTTTCACTTCTTGTGAATGATATATCCAAGACTTTTCTGCAGTTGTCTCAGTTGGCAAACAGGCAAAATGCATCTACATGCCTTATCATAGTCTGATGTTACTGTCTCAGTAGTTCGGTTCTGCAATTAGGAAAAGTGATCTTTTAGAGAGTGTTATTTTCAGGAAGCTTGGCAGACCATAGCTGTAATGTGGTTATCAAAGGTAATTTTTAGATGAGGGTTGTCCCTGCAGGTTTGTAGGCTGTAATTCATCAATTTATTTGTGGGGTTTTCTTCCCTCCCCCAGTTCAGCTGGTCAGCTTTGCACCTCAGCAGCCAATGAAGCTGCTCCTTGAGCATTAGTGAAGAGACACGTGTCACTGTGTCTGTACTAGTCAACAGAGCAGTCTGAGTCTCTAGAAGAAAAGCAGGCTTTGTCACTGCTTCAAAAGACTGCACAGAAAAGCAGAATCTTTCCTGGCCCGTTTATCCTTTAGGATAATCCATATGCATGAACCTACCATGTGGCTTGGCCTCTTTATACTTTTTTTATCACAGACTCTTGCTACTCTACAAGCTGTCTTTATGCCATACTTTCAGGGGAAATCCAAAATCTCTGGATAAATAGGCATTTGGCTAGTAGA
This sequence comes from Machaerirhynchus nigripectus, assembly GCA_013397975.1. NCBI lineage: Eukaryota > Metazoa > Chordata > Aves > Passeriformes > Dicruridae > Machaerirhynchus > Machaerirhynchus nigripectus. The sequence continues at coordinate 1,210,750 of VZRQ01005699.1, forward strand.
TTAAAGCTTTAGTTGGAAAAGTTGTTTAAGAATATGTGAGGTTTTAGATGCAATTAAGTTGCTTATCAAGCTTTAAGAAGTCAGCTTTGCAAGTCTGTCATGATAATTGGCCAACTCAGATACACTCTCCGTTTTCCTAGATTCATTATTCCTGCTGGTAAAAATATTTCAACTCTTGTAAAAATAAATTAGCCGTGCCAGGAAAGTGAGTGAGGAGATTTTGTTGTGTTGTTTTAAGTTATGATACTCCCTGTTAGACAGGAGGTACTTCTGCTGCCTCTGGGTTTTGGGGGAAGGGATTGCAGAGCGGAGGAGAAAGGTTGTGTTTATAAAATACAAGTGGAAATGCACATTTGCAAGGGTTTTATTGACTGGGTCATCGTTGGTAACAGGCAACATTTTTCTTCTATAAATATAAGAAATTAAAGAATAGAGATAGTAAATTGAGCTTAAATTGCATTTTTAGGCATTTGGCCCTTAGATATTTGCTTTTCATACTCATCCTTGAATGTATGTGTTGCAGTACTCCTAATGATGTAGTAGCAGGTTCTTTTTGTAAAATCCTGAATTGATGTCTTTATTGCTAGAAAAAAAATCCTCCCTTCCTTTCCCTAAGGAAAAAAAATTAAAAAGGAAATCCAATGTTTATCTCATATAAAAATCCCAGGGCATTTTTGCCTTTCATTGTGCTTTTAGAATTTAAAAAAACCAACCCTGTTCATGCTAGGAAACCTGAAAAGCAGAATGCCAAGTTGAATTCTCTACTGATGTTTTTAGGAGTTGATCTTGATTTCTGCCAGACAAGTGCTTTAATCAAGAGAGTGGTAGATTCCTGGTTTTATCACAATGTGAAAAAGATAAGTTCAGCATTGTTTTATCTTTGCTTTATCATGCAATGAAAGAAAAAAAATTGAGAGCTTTCTCTGTGCTGGAATTTTACAGCCAAATAGCCAATACAGTTTGTATTAGCTGAAAGCTCTTCTGGGGTGCAAGCCTATTTGAATTCACAATGATATATTATAAATCACTGTGAATTTTTAAATTTGGACTCCATTGCTAAAAGTTGTGCAAATAAGTTAACACTTTTTAGTATAAACTCATTACAGTTCCCTTTTTTTGTGTTTTTTTGAACTTGTATATCTGCTGTTTAGGCTAGAAATAGTTGAAGTAACTTCTTTCACTCTGACAGAATGCCCTTATATTAATGAGTTCATTAGTACTGTGTAAAACAAAGTGTCAAAAGTTAATTTCTACATAAACAAAATCCTGTTAATTGAGACTGGATTCTTTATTTCTTCAGCTTCACTGCAGAAAGCATTTTACCACTTAGAGAGCCTTTTCTAATTTGTGTTGTTCAGCTCGCTACATGCCCTAATTGGGTGAGCACAGATAAATGTAAAATGCTTAAGAAGCAATTGTGTAGTTTTATCACTAGACCTAACACAGTGCCTTGAAGCCTTAATGTCACACCATCATAAAGGCTCAATATGGGGATAATCTACTGTACCACCTCTGTTTTTCATTCTCTTTTCTGACAATGGTTAATGATAAGATTATTTATACAGTTTATTTTCTAATGCTTTATGCAATTCTAATCTGAAACAGGACTCCTGCATTTCCTTAAGAGTGTATTGTCAATAATACTTTTTTACAGTTCACCGTAGTTCATTTCTGTTTTCCTGATTCCTTCATTTAGCGAGAGCCTGGAACGTCTTTCAATGTTTAAGAAAATAGAAAGAAGGCCTATCCCTTGGCCCTGCCAGCTCACTATTGGTCCTAATTTGTCTATAAGGATTGTGGCCTACAAATCAGTAAGTGCATAAAATCATATATTTTAGTGTCATTTGGCAGTAAGTTAGGTGCAGCTGCATGGCTTTTTTTCTTAAAGCTAAGAAAATAAAAGATAAAACAACATCCAAATAATTAGGATAGAGATTTTTATTTGCTTAGAAGCCAGCACATCTAAAATTGTGGTTCCCACAGCAACTTTAACTTCACCATACACTTGTTAAATAACTAAAATTCATAAAGTACAGAAATAGGAGTAATTTCCATCTACTCTGGCAGTTAATCGTATTGAAGTTGATGACCCTGATTAAGAATGCTGTGACTGAAGATTTACATTCAGCATCAGTGATATGTGAGACTTTATATATATTTCTTAAGCCCTAGGCATGAGAGGAATTTTGGACATGTGTGTGTAAGATGGTGGGTGTAAATGTTTTACCAGCCATTGTTTCAAATCACATCTGTTGTTATTTCAAACTTGGAATAAAAGGTCTGTTTTTTCATCGTGTTTGTACTGTTTGGCAGAGCTTGGGGCCTGACTGTTTCTTAGGGTTTATATGGTTCCTTTAATCAGTGCTAGGAAGAAGTAAGTCTATTTAAAGATAGAAAATGTCCAAATTTCTAGTTAGAGATTAGTTAATAGGTAACTGCGTAGTGTGGCAGTATTGATGGATCTGGTGAGATGGAGATTAATTAGTTTGTTATTTCAACACAAGACTGAGTCTGATACTGTGAAGCTGAAATATATCAGAATTCTGAGAGATGGTTATACTAGCCTTGAAAGACATCAACTTTCTATTTATAGTTCGTAATAATTTTATTATTAGGCTATTGTGCCATACCTGTGCAAATAGACAGAAAGAGTCCCTCCCAAAGATGTGTACACACAAAATAAAGTAAATTTGGGAGAATAAGCAGCATGAACTGAGTGACAGGCCTGAGGTCATACAGCAGTCATACTAACATAATAAGTTTTGTCCTTACTGTTTTCTGCTCAGCTCTGCATTTTTCTTCTCATGTACTAACTATACCATCAAGTTTGACCTAAGCAGAGAGAAAAGAAAGCAGTTTCATTTCCCTGTAGATGGGAAACATTCACTCATTGTAAATACTTACTCCTTCTTTCCCTTCCCAGTCCCATAATGCAGCTGAGATCTTTTTTGCCTTTTGGGGAAGTTGCAGTAATAGAAAGTATTTTTATCCTGTAATGTAGTAAGCCTTATGGAAAACTTGGCCAAACAAGCTGAATGAACATTGAGTCTTACTGTATCTTTAACATATTTCTTAATGCTTTGTCAAAAGTATTTATACAGTTGGAGGTAGTAAATTGCATAGCAAGCAAGTTACACAGTATCCTGTGACTCAAAGACTTCCACAAATGGCTTAACTTACAGGTTTAATGAATAACCAGGACAAGCATGCTGTCAGCATGCTACAGTCATGTGTTAGGTCTTCATACAGATGAAGCAGTGCTGAAAGCACTGTTGGCAGCCAGAGATGCATCATTTGACACTGTCTTTATTAGTTCTTCATTGGCAAAGCAATGCAGCACTCAAGGGTTTTTTGTGTGTTCTGGTAAGTACTCTGGATCCCACTGAAATGTTAAACATTCCTTTTCTTTGAATTCTGATATCAAGGTCACAGAAGAGAGGGTGAAAAAACTTTGGACAATTGTGGATGCTAAAACCCTCAGAAAAGAGGATGTGCAAAAAGAAACTGTTTACTGCTTGAATGATGATGATGAGACAGAGGTTCAGAAAGATGATACTATTCAAGGTACGACATCTTTATGTGCGCCTTGAAGACAAAAGGAAGATAATGGCTGGACTCTTAGGTCACCTAAGGGCCTTCTAGTTTTATACCTTGAAGCCTAGCCATGGTCTTAGAATGTAAGCTCTGTAGGCTGATGGAACACACAGACTGTTACATGAGACTCTTTGTCTTCACATATTTTAGAAAGTCTTGCTTTTCCAGTAGTAGGAATAATAGTAATAGGAATAATAATGACAATAGGAATGATAATAATAATAATAGGACTAATAACAACAAAAACAATAGTAATAACAGATGGAACTTGGAAGGCACTGCAGCTTCCTGAACTATGCTCTGTGCAGGGCCGTACTTCAGTTCTGTAGTGAGAAGTTCTGCTACCACTATTCTGTTTTTAGATCTTCAGTTGTACTGATAACATGAATGCTTTCATAGTGCTGCTTTTTGTAGATGAGCAGCTGCTCTAGTTATTCTGCAACTGGAAAGATGAAGCCATCAAAGGGAGGTTTAGTGTTCAAGAGTACTAGCTTTGCTGTACTCTAACAGGATCAGTCTGAAGTAGTGGTATGCAGAATATTTTTTATAACCTGCAGCTTCTTTCGGAGCAGATTAATTTTCTTAGAAGACTACAGGCCCCAGAAACAGCAGGAAATAGTGTACTTACTTGTAAAAATGGAGTTAAGCAAATCTGTTTCATGTTTTGTGATTGTATAGATATATTTTGTTACTGGCTTTTTTCCTTTGCTGTTTCAATCCCACGCAAGTAGGGCAAGTATATGAACTATAAAGAGCAGAACTATTCAGATAACAGTATTCAGAGAGTGCTGTCAATTGAGTAACATAAATTGAAAATTAGAATAAGTTGTATTTTTTCAATCTATTTCAATTTTATCATTCATAGGTGTTTCATAGCAGTATCAGATAAAGTCCTAACGACAATGGGACCTTTTCTTTAAGCGGAAATGATAGTTAAAAGATGGTCTAGTTATGTTTTACAACTTCAAAACTATTGTAAAAAACATCCACTTCTTACAGAGAATGCATTTTGAAGGATTTGTGACTTTTTTCAGCTAATCTTCTGACTGCTTCAGTTAGGAAGTAGTTGTGGGATACTAGTAAAAAGAAGTGGTGAGCAGTTCAATGTAAACAAAAGAGAGAAAAAATTTCCCTGACAGTGGTGTGATATTTCTTATGCTAAAAGAGCTACTGATGCATCCTGGACTTATGTGAATCTCTTGAGAAATGACATGATTAGGCAGTATTTTGTATTTGCTGCACCAGTACTGAAATTTCTTTCATTCTGCCTGCTTGCTGTGTTTCATTCTGTGTTTGCTTTTCAGTTCGCAGGAAAATGTGTCTGCTTGTCGGTTTTTCATCCAGGGATTTATCTCTGTTCCTTCTGCTTTCTTCACACCTGAGGATATCATCCTTAGTCTGTGGCAATATAATAAAGTAATGATGTTACAGGGAGGATATTGGAGGCTGAGATAGGAAATAAGCAGGTGGAACAGATGATACCTCTGAGAAATTACAGCTTCCTATTTTGTGGAGATATACCTGTAATGTATGGCATGGGAAGTAAAACACAGAAATATATAGAAAGACCAGTTCTGCATACAAGAGTGTTTTGGTTTTCCATTGTGTACCTTGCTTCCACTGTTAGCACATTTTATTCTCTTCTGGTGTCATCTCTTGTGCTATGATTTGTGATATGTTTGAGGTTGCTTGTATTATGTTTGCAGAGAGTGTTGCAATCTGTTTGCTGAAATCTATTCTGATTTGCTTAAATCTATTCTGTGAGCGTAACTTTGTTAGGCAAGATGTTCCCTTATTTTCTTTCCTGCTCTCTGAGGGTACTTGTGTTACATAAAATGATGTACAAGGAGTGCAACTGCTGTTCGCGAAGTACAAAATGTGTCTATGGGTGCGTGGTTTTTTTTGCTAGCAGGGAAAGTAATTTGATGAGCATGTGTGGATCGTAGCTGTGGGGCACGAATGCATTGTTAAAATATTCAGAGAGCTAATTTCGGTGTTAAAATTGTACGCCCATATGCTTACCAGATGCTCTTCTCTTGTTCTCCAGGTTTTCGGTATGGGAGTGATATAGTTCCTTTTTCCAAGGAAGATGAAGAGCAAATGAAATACAAAACAGAAGGAAAGTGTTTTTCTGTTTTGGGATTCACTAGATCCTCTCAGGTGAGATACTAAATGTCTTCCTATTCAAGTTTCTGGGTTATTCAAGACACTTGATCTTGGTTTGAATTCACTAGAGTCATGGTGTTGTATTGGGTTTCAGTACTGGGAATGGGGCATCTCCACTCAGGTGTGCAGGGGTGACTTATTTGCTAATTCTAGTACATATAGGCAATGTGTGGTCCTGCAAAGGAGAGAAGCTTGTAAATGTGGCCACTGGACCTTCAAGTGAAGCCAGAGCCACTGAACTCAGATCTCTGCAAAGTGATGACAGAGATATTGTGGTCTCATTTTATCTTACAAACTTTAATAGTGATGCCAGACCTGCAACAGAAGATGGTCTGTCTTCTGTTCAGCTCAGGCAGCAGCCTTTCTGGGCTTTTGTCCAGCCAAGAGTATGGCTGCTTCTTAACAGAAGCTTCTCCCTCAACATTACTTTAATGTTACAGCAAGCCTGAAAACTGACTCCATTCATTCTCAATTCCATAAGGATTAGTTTGTGAACCATGACTTGCTTCTTAATGCTACTGTGACAAAACATAAATTTAGTGAAGACTTCTAAGAAATTAGACAAAGGTAACATCATTCAAAAACTCTCCACATTCCCATGAGATGCTTGGTGTTTTTAATGCACTTATTTCTACTTGTATTGTATTGCGGTATTGACTCTGCTCTTTGTTGTCCCTGACAGTTGTAAGAAACTTACTTTAAGCAACTACCGTAATAAAAGTTATCCAGCACAAGGTGATTTCCTTCAGAAAATCCAAGACTTAAGCATTAGGAAAGCCTTAGGCAAAGGCTTAACAAAACTGTTCTTGAAGCAGGACACATGAGGAGAGAGTAGAGAGATGCAAGTGCCAAGTAATTGCTCTGAATGTTAAGCTGCTCCCCATCTTTTTTCTCCAGGATATTGCACAGAGTAACTGAAACTTTACTCATCTTGGAGTTACGCACACCCAGTCCTTTTCACCAGTCAAAACTGAAATGAAGTCATAGGGCAGTTCTACACGTTCTGTTCTGACAGCTCCCAGCCCTCCTGCTCTTTGAAATCTTTCACTGCCTGAACAAAGTAGAACCCTTGGTAAAGTCTAAGGCATCATCATCACCTTTACCATGAAGGAAAGATGCTAATGAAATAGGAAGCATCTGTGGGAGCTTACTCCCAAATGGATGTAACTGAACATCTTTTTGCTTTACAGTACAGGTGTCACAGAGACCTTGTGCATGTTGCTAGATGTGTCATTAGATGCAGTGCAGTGTTCCAAAACGTATCAACCGAGGAGCCAGGAAGTTATGCTGGTTTACTGAAATGAGAAGCCAGCCTAACTGGAAACTGTAACCTGTAACCTGGTTGCTCCTATGAGACTTTCAGAACTTAGTTGTTGGGTAATGTGGGAGCTTGTGCACTGCAAGTGATTGATGAAGGAAACATCTCATGCTTGAGCTTATGTGCCCTAAATTGGCCAGGGTCAGAGAGGTGTTAGGGAGTGCTACCTCCTGTACCAGAAACTGAATCTAGTTAGTGAAATGTGTCTGAATCCAGTGTTCCAATGAGACAGTTTCTTGGATCTCCTCATACATTATTAGCCTCCAGCTGAGTCTTACTACTGTCATTTGTTCTGTAAGATGTATTTCACTGTGTGCAGAGTTTTCTTATGCTGGAGGTTGGCCTCCTGTTTCAACCTAGTCTGACTTTATCTGAAAATGGAAACTAAGAGGAAAACAGGTGAGGAATATAGTGTTCCTGAGAGCGAACTGTTATTTCACATGGATTTTTATTTTCCCATCATTGGTCAGATAGTGTGGTAATACCTTCAAATACATAGTTAATAACTGTAGGGTTACAGATAATTTTAGGAATACATTTCAAGTCGCATAAATATGCATAAAAGAATGAAAAAGTTTTAAAAATTTTTCAATGCACTAAATATTGATCGCTTCTGATTAATTTTTATGATGCACTTCTCCTTTCTTTGGATTTCTTAACAAATAGAAATTACATCTTGAAGCGTGCTCTGGTCCTGTAGCCAGGACTGTGAGTAGTTATGCTGAGTAGTAGCTGCACATCCCCTCGGTGGAATAAAATTATTCAGGCATGTTTGCAGGATTAAAATTAGAGTGTATAGATAATGATGTTGGGAAGTTTTTAACTACAGCTGGAATTTTTAAGACCCATGCGTTATCTTTAAGTTTTGCCTCCCAAATTTTATTGTTTGGAATAGTAAAACTGATACTATTCAAATGTATGTTTTATATTAAATTATTTCTTTAAAAAACTTCAGTGGAAAGATAATTCATTATTGACTAGAAAAACTGGAACAGCTCCAAGTACATAATCAAATAAGGAGTAGAACCACCTTATTTTATTTTCCTGAGTTGTTCACATCCCTCAGGAAAGAAGATCAGAGGCCGCTTAAACTTTGATTTTTAATTTATAAGCCATGCCACGTAAATCAAGGAATAATACCTGAAAATATTACAAAGGGACAATTTATTTTGCAAAAAAAAAAAAAGGGGTAGTGATATACACATCTAGTTATTTATACCATGCTGAACGTAAAATTTCCTGGGCATTTAGAGACAGAACAGGAAAGAAGGATTGCAGGTATAATAATCTGAGCTGAAGAGTTGTGCCGTAGTACAGTAAACACATCTGCTCTGGTGCAGGTTTTCACTGACTTCAACAGCCTTATGTTAATTTGCTAAATGAAGAAGATAAAATGAAAAGATAAAATGAATGAAAGAAAAATCAAAGATACAATAAAGTTAGTTCTGAGACTGTAATTTGAAGAGTTTTTTGTTTAATAAAGAGAGGTTATTTTAACCAGTGCCTGTAGTAGTGTGTGATCTTTGTGACAGGCCTTCTACGATTGCAGGGTTTCTCTGTGTGTATCAGCTGCTGTAGCTCCAGCTATTCCAGTGATGCCCCTTGATGAAACTATTTTTTCTGTTTGTTTTTGATTCAGCCATGTTCATGAACAGAATAAACTCTGCTAACAGAAGCGCTTCTTTGCCAGCACAGCTGTATATACTCTGGGTTGCTGTTGAAGTAGCTTAATTAATAAAGGATGTGACTTTTTTAAGCTCTTTTTTGATGTATCTTTGCTAGAAAAAATTAATAGTATAGATATGGTGTCAGATGGGTTTAGGTCTTGTATTAACTCCAAGTTAGTAGTTAAGTAGTTAAACTACAAGTGTAGTTTTCCACACTGACTTTTGAATTACTGAAGTATAATTCAGATGAGTAACAGCTGCCAGTAGCATTGACTTTCATTCCTGCCCATCAGTAGGGAGCTGTGAGAATATCCTACCCAATATGACTGAGTATCCATATTAGGTGATAAATGGAGATATGAAACATATACAGGGCATTAACCTCTATGCACTGTAATTAAACTTGGTGGCTTCTGACTTGAGTAATGTTAGTTTTTTCATAATTTAATTGGTCCAGTTGCATTAGTGACCTTCTCTTTAGGTCAGGCTAATTCTTGACCATTTGAATCTGTAGATCCAGAGGCATTACTACATGGGCAACCAGGCTCTGAAGGTCTTTGCAGCAAAAGGTGATGAGGTAAGGTGAACTAAAGTTTAATGCTGAAGGTATTTTGCTGTGGAACAAAAAAGAATAGTAGTGACACTTGGGACTGTCTTGTCTTTCTGTGTTTATAATAAATACTTTTAATGCAGTTTACAGAAATGTCTTATTTCATTGCCCAGTAGATTAAAAAGAAGCTGGATTAAACCACAAATGAATACTGTATCTCATGACTAATGAAAAACTGTTAGATACTATGTCTGAGCAAGGTTATGAGGAACCAAATTGGTGTTTAAGTCCATTCTCATGCAGAGCAACAGTGTGCCCTGTCACTGTGTTGTTTAGAACAGACCTCCAAAGTATTGGAGGTAAAAAGCTCACTTTGGTGCTCTGGTATGTTCCTTTAAGGGTCTGACTTCCATCCCTTTTTCTCTCTCTTGCAAAACCTCTGAGAGTTCTTCACACCTGGTGAAAAAGGTGGAACGTGCTGAATCTAAAGTTGGCTCAGCTTTGAATGGATCCACCATCATGATGAGATTTGACCTTTCTGCTTCTTTGATTTATGAACATGAAAAAACGCTTGTTTTATAGCTGAAATGGAAACTAGTCTTGACTAAATCAATGGTGTTGAATTCCCTGTGAAAGATGTATTTCATGATTAAGAACTTGCATGATTCTGTAGACTTTTTTCCCTCCAGAATGCAGCAGTTGCTTTTTCTGCACTTGTTCGTGCATTGGATGAGTTGCAAGTGGTGGCTGTAGTGCGCTATGCGTATGATAGAAGATGCAACCCACAAATTGGAGTAGCTTTTCCATATATTAAGGATGCATATGAGGTAATTTTTCACTCTTACCCCTCTGCAGAGAGACCCAGAAGCAACACAGCATGTCAGAACTTTTGCAGCATATGTTTCCCCTGATCTTTCTTACGAGAGACTATTGAAAGAGCTAAATATGTATAGCATGGCTGAGCAGTGACAGAGGTGGGGGCGGACACAACAATCTTCAGACTTTTGAAGGGTATAAACATAAAGGGTAGAAAGGGACTATTTAAGGTGGTATGAACTGGAGGAGGTATTTGAATAAAGAAAAAATGAGGCAGAGAAATGTTAAAAAAAACAAAACCAACTTTTGATTTTGAAATACAGTAAGCTGTGATAAAATCTCCCACAGCGCCAATATACTGGATATTTAAAGCATGGATAATTGGAACTCTGCACAAGAAAAAGGGATCAGATGGCCGGGGAGGTCTTTATTCCACGAGCAGAAAAATGAGTGTAGCCATCACTGTGTTATGAAACATAATGCTGTGTTTTATTCTGATTAAAATTGTGTTGCTCTGTGACTATTTTAAGTGTTTTGATGCACACAGACATTAGACCTTCAGATTTTTCTTATGTTTCATATTGCCCTGATATGGCACTCTGGGGATACAGATTTTTTTTTTCTCCTTCAGGCTCAGTTGTTTTTTCTTTCTTCTTGCACAGTGTCTCATCTATGTGCAGCTACCCTACGTGGAAGACCTAAGACAATATGTATTTTCATCCTTGAAAAACAGTAAAAAATGCATTCCTACAGGTAAGACATGCTGGTCAACTGGAAAAGTAACCTGCTTGTTGTCTTCTAAGATGTTCTAAAAGAGTTAGAATATTTGGCTCTCCAATGAAGACATGAGTTTTGTTGTTATTTTGGCTTAGGAGAAAACCTAGGTATTTGGGCATCCATTATGGTGATGTCATCTTGAAGCGCAAATGTGTATCAAAGCTTTGCCACTTCAGTTGCAGGCTAAGCAGACCTAAGTTTGCAGGCAGTATTTCAGCTGTCCTGTTAAATGACTTCTGGCTCAGGTTACGGCATCATTAGCCTCACAGGATACTGTGATAGGGAGCTGAGATTAGTCCTCTGTATCCTTTGATCTTTGAACTCATTTTGGGAGTAAATGGCCGAACCTTGTGGGATCTACAGTGTGTGATTAGCTAGCTAGAATTAGAGCAGACACAGCTGCTCTGTTGGTGCAAAGCTGGTCCTGTAGCCATTTGCAGTATGGCCTGTTAATATAATGTACAAAGGCAAAGACAGTATTTTCTGTGGAGTGTTACTAAACCGTGTACTTATTGGTGTCCAGATTGAGATGGATGGCATCTTCAGAGAATGTGCAGCTGCACAAAGCTTGACTTGATCTTCTGAGAGTTCTGCACAGCAATGAGTCTTAAGTGGATGTAGTTTAAAATCCACTCCTGCTTCTTTCATCTGTTATGAGATGCACTGAATGGGCACCTGCATGTCAGGGTATATGTAGCATGCTGGTTTGTTTCTAAAACAGTTTCTATTTTCTTGCCTGTAACCAGCAGTTTAATAACAGATCTAAAACCTATCTTAGCAAAGCAGTAGCTGGCTATTGTGAACTGTGTTAATTTACAATCATAACTTTAAAAATTTATATTGTGCCATTTAGTTTTGCAAACCAACTGTTCTCTTTATTTTCTAAGTGGCCTATAAACCTTCTGCTGCAAATGAAAACATCTTGAAAAAGAAGAAAAGTAAAAGCAGAAAGGCAACAATAATTGATGTCTTGGGGAAAAAGAAAAAGGCTTTATGACTTTACACTGTAGTCTTTGAATAAAGCAGGGGTTTATTATTGTGTCCATTATCCATATTCTTTATTGGTGCATCTATAGCTGCAGCATATTCTGTGGCATGTAATGACTTGGTGAAAATCTCACATTGTGAAGCGAATCTTCATTTATAAATTGTTTCAAGAAACGCATCCATCTGCAAGTGTATTTAATCTTCCTTTGTGTGTAATTGCTGCCTTAGCGGATCAGTTATCTGCTGTTGACTCACTGATTGATTCTATGAATTTGGTTCATGAAGATGGAGAAACTTTTGAGGACCTATTTAAGCCCAGCAAAATCCCAAACCCTCATTTTCAGAGGTTATATCAGGTGAGATGAACGATATGGTATTGTTTAAAAGCTTTTTTTAAAAGACTTTTCACTTTCCTGTCTTTCTCTGATTCACATTGGAAAGATCTGCGTTGTGAAGATGCAGATATAAATCTCTGGCAATAAAGTATGGGGTAAACCGGTGATTTCTGTGTTGTCCCTGACATAGATTTATTTTTAAAATTTTCAGTTTTCAGGAAGCAAGGGAAATTACACCTGTGCTGAGGTGTCTGCAACAGCACCAGTGGTATTTACAGGCACATAGACTAGGCAAGTAAAAGCTTGCATCTCAACACTGTACTGTGGACATAGATTCAGTCTTCAGCTTTTGGACAAAGAGAAAAATTGGCTGAAAATCAGGGGTATCTTCAGCTTCTCATTCTGTGTCCTGTCACTTTTCTGTGCATTGTTGCATGTTTGGAACATCCAGCAGTGTTCCAAACCAGGTCTGTCTGAGGTGAACTAGACCAGTAATAAATGATTAACATTGTTGACATTTAAAATGTTCTGTTGGGGTGTCTAAGCTGATGCACTTTACAAGCAAGCAGAACGGTTCACACTTCCTGCAGTTATTCTATCAAGCTGTCTCCATTTTGATTTACATTCCTTTCATATCATGAAGACTTTCATTGCAACTGTGAGGATGAGAGACTTAATTATACATTGGAATTCAAGTGTTTAAAAAATGACACAGCAAATTTAAAAATAAGGAAAATTATGTTACAATTTAAGCAACTGCAGAATTGTACTGTGTACAGAACCATGGAGATATATTGAATGTGTGACTCTGCTCTGAAAATTGACCAAAAATGGTATTATGGCAGTCATGTTCATCATATCTCAGCAATTTCACATGATTTATTTCAGTTTACAAGTAGGAAGAAGATACTTTTTTAAATTAAGAAAACTTACGCTAGCTTCCCAAAGCCTTGCTTCCTCAGTGTTGTCAAAATAACCAAAGGATCTGAAGGTCAGTGTGTGTTTCAGGAACACATGTAAACCCACTGTCTTCAAATCCTACTCTGATTGACACCCGAAGAACTCGGCGTTCTCTTCAAGTTCTGCCAGTCATATTGACAAGACAGTGTGAAACTGAATGCAAGATTTGATCAGTTGGAGGTTATTACAGGGCAAGAACTTAAAATGAACTGACCTCTGCACAACTCTTATTTTAGGAAGGATTGTTAAGCCTGGATATTACAAAACAAGCATGGCTTTGCTTGTAAACGAAACACTTGGGGGATAGCGTTTCCTCTCTTACATTGCTAGGTAGTTTTGCATTCTTTTGGTTTAGTGGATGTCACCTAACAGTGAAAGATGTTTTTTTAGGTGTGCTCTGTGTCTTAAACAATGTGATGGTGTTGTTCCAGTACTTGAGTCAATTGCTGCTGGAAGAGAGTAACTGAGTAAATTGCCAATTTCCTTACAGGATAATAGAATTTTGTAAGGGTGAATGCTACTGGTAGAAAAAGTATTTATTGACTGTTTGAATATATGGGGTAGGATACAGTTCCTGTCCTTGCTGTTTAGAAAGCCCTAAACTGTCAGTCCTCTTAGTGCTTTCTTTTGGCCACACACAGCCCCATTTGTTTGTCTTACTACAAAATTGCTATTAATCTGTGCAAGTTGTTCTCTCTTCTGCTGCAAAAATGTTCCAGATTGTTAATATTTTGCTCTTAGGCCAAGTGGCACTGCTGGTTCCTTAAGAACTATGAAGAAAAATTCTGCATCATCTTTTAACTGTAGCCAGTAAGTGGATTGGGCTGAACAGAACCTATAAATGGTTTTGAAAAATAGCTCAGAAGAAAAGGATGAACTCCTACTTCATTTCCTTGCTTTGTTGCCTCATGAAGATATTTGGAATGATAAGTGACAAGAGCCAGAATTTAAACAAAAACATCAAGCTAAATTATATCTCTGGAAGTAGTGGTAGGCATCAGGAAATGACAGAGTGGGTGAAAAGTAGTTGTTAATGCTTGCTGGAGTGGAAGATGAGGAATATCCTATATCCAGACTTCCAACTTTTATTCCTTGCTTCCAGAGAAACCTATGTGAACTTCCGTAGCTTTTGTAGTGTCAGACTTCCAACATTATTGCTTAAGTTGCTCTCTTTAAATACAGGGATTTGAAACACCTAAGACATTTGGGGAATGCAGTGCATTTTATTTGCTAGCCAAATAAACAAATTGCTACACAGTGGTGGTTCTCTACAGAGATAGATCTGTTGGTGCATATTTGTCATTGCTCATCAGAGAATTAATGATGTGAAACCCACTTCATTTCATCCATTGACCAGTTACCTCGGTGTGACCCCTGTTCCTGAAAGCTGGCTTTGTCTCTAAAGGTGGAAATGTAAGGAAATCAGGAAGAGCAATAAGGAGCTAGTGCCTTGGTGACAACATGCATGAATAGAACAGTGAGTCTGGAGGACAGTGACTGTGTGGGTTGCCTTTTAGCTGTGAAGGTAGGAGTGGTTCTTGCTGGACGCAGAAGGAAGGGGAAGCAAGGTTAAGAGGGACTGTGTTGGTTTAGAAACTCCAGATTGTCTGTTTAACTTAGTCTCCATTTAGCACCTGAGTTTTGACAGTGCCTGCCATCTCAGGTTTCAGAGGTAGTCATCCACTTTAAATACAAAAGTGGATGACTTGGATGCTGTGGCCACTCAGCCTGCTCAGCTCCTGCAGCTGCACACATAAAGATTTCAGTTACAAAAGCCTGAAACACAGGCGTAACAGGAGACTTAGGCTTTTTTGCTTTGTGAGTTTAATTCAGTTACCTAGTGGTTTTTTATACAGGTTTGTGTTTTTTTGTATCACAAGAGCCATTACTGCAGCTTCCAGCAACATTTTTACTCTTGCAAAATAATTGTGCTTTAAATCATTACAAGTGTTTCCAAATCAGTAGCTTTGTACAACTGCCTCCTCTTGACAGTATGTTCTAATATGGACTGGAATCTTAATGGTAGCCTGAAAACCCATCAGTAGTGATGTGTCACCTATTGTCTGGATTTTCTTTATTGGCAGCTTTCCAGTGTGAATAGGGGCTTTTATTTGCTTTGGTTTTGTTTTTTAAATTAATGTCATGTCTGACAGCCAACAGGGGAGCAAATCTCTGCTGTATTCCTAGTTTACTGAGTAGTTACGTTCACACTGGTGTCTAATGCACCCAGTACAATGGGCATGGAAAAAATTTGCCTCCTGTGTACATCACATGTTTTGATGTGTTTGTGTGCATGCATTGGTATCTCTGTGCATATTTGTAAATGCATATACCTCTCTTCTGCCATCCCACACTTCACAAAATTGTAAAGATACTTACTTTGTTTTCAAAACCCTCCATGGAATTTCTGTAGCCTGCCTCATTAACCTCGTCTCTCCCCCTCTGCTTGGCTCCCTGACTGTGTGCACTGACTCTGCACTTGGGTGAAAAATCCTTCTCTGTAGCTCTCACCATCTGTTCCAACTTTGTGCATCTGTCAGGCCCCTTCATTCCCTACTCCTTTCAAAACTAAGTTCCAAACATACCTATACTCTGTGCCTCACCTGTGCACATTTAGTATTCTCTTTCCATTTGCTCTTAAACTCATGAACATTCCTCCTGTATGCATACTGAGTTTAATTGACCAAGAAGAAATATTTTCTTTGAGGCACATTAAACTGTTAAAATAACTGGAATGTGTGGTTGGGATAGATCTCATTACTTAATTTTGAAACGTATAGAAATCTCTCCCGTGTGACTGTTTTATAATAGAACTGCTTTTTAAAGGTAGAGTGACACTAAAAATATGAACAGTTGCAGATGACTGTTTCATTCCTGGGATTTTTCTAATAATTGTCATAGAACTCATCCTGATGAGTGTGGGAACACTCATCTGCATCAGTATTCTTGTTTAATATCATTAATAATCTCCTTAAACAGTTGATCATAGACTTTCAATCCACTGTGAGAATATTTTTCAGCAATACAAAGGTGGTATGTTTAATATGGAAGATATTTTGCACATCCCATATGGTGTCAGGCGTACAGGCATTACATTAAAAGCTTTTAATATAATTGAATGTTTCACTTTGCTCAGACTGTTTTGTTTCTTGCAGTGTTTGCAGCACAAGGCTTTTCACCCCGATAAGCCACTGCCGCCAGTTGAGCAGCACCTTTTAGAAATGCTGGAGATGCCTTGTGTGGTAAGAGAAAGGTGTCAGGCTCCTCTTGAAAGAGTAAAAGCACTTTTCCCCCTAAAGGAAGTTGGCAAGAAAAAAGAAGAGAAGACTGCACAAGACATCTTCAAAGACAAGTAAGTTGGAGATGTATTATGGATTTTTTTGAAACTTTTTTTTTTACACTTCAGGTTGTTTTTGCTGGATGAAGCAGGCTCAGAGTCTTTTGAACAGAAAATCAATGAGTTACACACTGGAAAAAGTGCTGATTGATAGAGGATATTGTGGTGCCACAGAATGTCTGGAGTGTTTTGTGAATAGTGGTGGTCATACTGTTGCAGTGCAGGACACACTAGGGACCAGTGTGTAAGTTCCTCATGTCTGTATTTGCTGTCACAGAATCACAAAATCCATCAGGTTGGAATGGACCACAGGAGGCTGCTTGGTCAACCTGCTGCTCAAACCAGGACCACCTGTGAGATCTAAGCAGGGCTTCATCAAGCCTGGCCTTGAAAACCTTCAGGGTTTGTGCAGCATTTCTGGGCAACCTGTCTCCTGGTCAGACAGTTTGTCCTAGAGCTGGTTATAAAATAGTTAAAATAACAGTAAGAGAGGGTCTAATTTAGTTTAGAATAAATGCCATGGAGCTTTAAACTAACCATAAAGTTGAGCCTTCCTTCTCAGCATGCTTGATTTAGGTAATTCTCTAGCTTGCATTTTGAATATCAAAAGAAAAGCAGTTTCATTATTATCTGCCGTGCAATTAACATGATTGTCTCAAAAAAAATCAAGCTGTTATGGACTCTTCCTGGAACAGTTATTGTTTGAACAGTTTTAAGACAGAGTGTTTTTGTTCTTATTGAATATACTGTGCCTAGTTTATTTGTGCTGCAAATAGGAAGAATAAATGCTAAATTGCTGCTGCAGTGGTACTGTCACCCCAGCCAAATCAATTTGCTCAAACAAAATCTGCTTCTTAGAAATTAATTTATTGAAATCTATAATATAACTAGTAGGTCCCTGAGATGCTGGAGTGTTCTCAGCTCCTTCTCTCTTTGTTTTGTCATTTTTGGTTTAGTCCTTTCAGCACTGGGAACTAAGCCTTTGAGGTGTTTTGAGCTCTTGCTTAGCTGAGCTGTCCTACATCCTTTACTTTGGGTTGGGTAGAGCCTCCTCAGCATGTTGGCTTTGGGAAGACATGACACAGGATTCCTCCTTGCTTTGCTGCTTAAGACTAACGACCACATTTCTCTCCACAGACTGGGAAACACCTGGCTTTTTTTTTTGTTGTTGTTGCTGATTTCAGTGTATTCCTGTTGCCTTGGTGTGTCTGTGAATTCATTCTGATTGACTTCTCTTTTCCTTACTCCATGCCCCAGTTTCTCTGGGTTTATCTACATTCATATGTTTATATGTATATTTTAAAAAGTCATAGAGCCAGTTTGGAAATAAAAGTTTAAAAATTTGGGCTCAAACAAGCTAGAGAGAGAATTTAAACAAAAAGCAGTGACCCATTACTGGTAGTTGTTTTAAAATATATCTTCCCAAAAGCATCTGACAAGCAAGAAGGAAATCTGTTTTGTTTAAAAACTGGTTTCCTTTAGAGGAGTGATAAAAGCAGCTGTAAAAGTAATTTAGATAGAAATTAAATGTAGGGCATTAAAATGTTTTTTTAAAAGAAATCTGTAAAGGAAGTGAAAGGATACAGACTCAGCTATACAAAGAAGAATGAATGATAGTAAGATTTTTTTTTTAAAATGCAGAAAAAATTTTATTGCTGTAGTAATGAATGGGACTGGTAGTATTTTATCATTGCTACAACAGCAGTCTTAACTGTAAGGTTTTGTTCTGTGTTTGGGGAAAAGCTGAGATTATATAATTTATTCACTAGATAAAGTACATCACTCTGCAACAGTGATTAAGGAAAATATTAAACAACAGAGGCACTGGAGGAGGTTGCCCAGAGAAGCTGTGGATGCCCCCTTCCTGGCAGTGCTCAAGGCCAGGCTGGATAGGGCTTTAGGCAGCCTAGTTTAGTGGGAGGTGTCCCTGCCCGTGGCAGGGGCGTTGGAAGTAGGTGATCCTAAGGGTCCCTTCCAACCCAAACCATTCTGTGATTCTAAATGCTGTGGTGCTATGAGATTCAACTTACTAAAACTCAGATATAGGTTGCACTGAAGTATTTGGAAAAAGTTGTTTAGAAGATGTCTTGACCATTATTTTTGTGTTCTAAAACTGACTCGTATTTCCTGTCATCATATTGACCAGATTCTTCTGTTGGTTTTTAAGGTCTAATGGGACTAAAGCAGCATAATTATAGGCATGATACCTGAATAGGGATTTCAGTATTCATTTGTATCGCTTTTGCTTAAGATCTGTTTAAAAAAATCCCAGTAAAATAGAAAACATTTTATTTTTTCCTTCTTAGGGTGGCTGTAGAGAGGCTGTTACCTCATGCAGCTTTGTAGGATGTGAGAGGCTTATATATTAATGTAGAAGTGGGTGTTTTAAATTAAACTTGTATTTTATTAATTTTTCTCAAATAGTAATTGCACGTTTTGCAGTTTAAAAATACTGCTAATCAGTGCATATTCTAAATGTCAGATCCTTGGCTGGTATAAATGGCTATGGATTCATTAGTTTCTGCTGTGCTGCACTGATTAATGACAACTGTAGATTTGGTCCTAGGCTGTTAAATGCAGTATCATCATTTATTTTCTCCTTCCTCCAATCCCAAAGCATTTTGAATCAGTAAAAATAATGCAGGAAGAAAAAGAAGAAAATTGATTGCCATAGACTTTTGGAGGAAAATATTCTAAAAGAGAATTTTGGTTGTTCTTTACAACCTTTCATCAAACCATGTCAATATACAAGATTTTTGGTTCCAGTAGAGGTTCTAAACTCTGTGGTGTTGATAAGTATCGGTTTCTCCTTTTACAGAGAGACACACTGGCTGTTCAAAACAATCAAGCAACTTGTTCACTGTTAGCCAGAAAGTCAGCAGAGTTGAGAATGAAGCAAAGGTGTCCTATCCTTGTCCTTAGGCATAACTAAAGTCATCATTTCTCCTGGAGTGATAAGTAAGGTTATGCTGAATGACAGGAGCTGCTGAGGAGAAGGGATTTCATTTTGGTAGTGACAAAATTAAGTAAAGGACAGAGCAGACTGCTGAAATAAAGTAAGCTAGACAGTGATTGTAAAGTAGGGGAGAAGTGTGCTATAGAAAGCAAAAAGGAAGACTCCACAAGTTCTCTCTAACAGTTGATTGCTTCTGTAATGTGCAATGCAGTTTTTGCAATCAGTTCTAATCTTGTAGAATGAAAAATGGCTCCTAGTTCAGGATCTCTGGCTTTGTGCTTCATCATCAAGCAGTTTCTTCTTTTCACAGTAGTAGAATTTTTCAGAAAAACTTGTTACTTTGTTTTGAGATTCCTTGAACTGAGTCCTGCCCTTTGGGTTGCTGAGTAGCTTTCAGTCATTCTTAAACTGAAATCAATTAGTCTGTATCAGTGGCCTCACAGCACCTGATTTTCTTCCCCTTTTGTGATTATCTGGATTTTGTTCTGTTGCTGAGATGTACTCTAAAGTATAGCATGTTAGATGTTAGAATTAAGTTCCTAGTTTGAATGTACACCTTGCTGTATGTTACCTGTAAGGACAAAGCAAGAAAGTAGCCCAAAATCACAATTAGCTTTTTTAAAATAATAAATAGTCTTTTGACAGCATTTTGAGGTGTAGCTTAAAATGACCTAAGAGTTCTGATCTGCTTAACTGGAATTTGTCTAGCAGGTTTTAACAAATATAAGTGGAAGTTTACAGAGCTGTCATGTGCTGATGGAAAATAGGGGTCATTAGACTCAAAAGCCATTGTGTAAATAGGTTTGTATTAGATGTAAATTCCAAGACAGGAACTAGCAGTGAGTGATTGAACAGTAAATTAATGTCTTACTAAAATGGCAAATTTTCACTGACATTTCATAGTTAGAAAAAAATCTTGTGAGAATACCAAATGTCATGTTATATACTGTATATTATTGAGGTTAACTCAATATAGAGGCTCCAAGTAAAGTGATTGGAGATATTCTGTATTTAGAAAGGTGAAGAAGGTCTGTATAAAGTCACACCTGAAGTAAGCATGAATAATCTCATACCTTCAACAAGTGATACCTTTGCTTTATGCTAAGATATTGATCTCTGTTTCTACTGTCTGGTTTGTGCAGCCTGGGGGAAAAATGAGGCATGGTTAAGTGTTGATTTTGGAACAGTTATGTAATGAAGTTTAGTTCAGTGCATATTTCATTAATTTACTGACTCCCTGGTTAGTAGGCAGGACAATTTACTTCAAGTGTTTATATTCATTTTTGTCCTTCTCATTTGCAGTGAAGATGAACCCAGCCTTAAGAAACCAAAAATTGAAGATGAGGAAGGGAGCTTTAGCATCATGAAACTTGCTGAAGGCAATATCACCTCTGTAAGCATATTTTTACAAATCTAATTGTTAAAGGGGAGGATTAATTCTCTAAGTCTATTATAGTGAATATACAGAATTCCTGATAAAAGGAGGGTTTTTAGCTGAAACATGACTGAAATACTGTCTACTTGTACATTTGAGACTCTCTGCTAGAGATTGTAAAGACAACTTTCTCTGCCCTTAGGCATGTGTTAGCACAAGTTCCTATCAGTCGTAGATATTTTAGGACAAAATTCGCTCCTGGTATTTAGAACTCTAAAAGGAAAGCCTGAGGATCTGAAGAAAACAGAATTGGAGCTCAGTGGTTGTAAATTTTGTTCTTGCTGTCTTTCATATCTTCCGCAACATAGAAGTTGCCTCTGTGTATTTAATCAAAGGTATTGCTGTGATTTTAGACATTGTTCTCTGCATTAATTGGGGGTCTAAATTAGAAATTTGGCTTCATCTTGCCACTAGATCTAACTTAATTCTGTGGGTAGATGAAACCTATATAATAACTGTGCACATTCCTTTATTTGATGTTTTCCTATTATAAAAGAAAATACTGAGCTAACGTCACTTGTTTTCAAATGTGCTGTTCTTTAAGGTTTGTTTTGGAAAATGCATTATTGATACTTACAAAAATATTTAAAATCTAAAAAGATTTCAATTTTCTGCACTCTTAATATAAATTCTGATACTTCCTGAAAAGTGACATCTCCAGATTTAAAAGAAACATGACAAGAGCAAGCAAACTTATTGCAAGGTCCATGAGTTATTTTGACAGCAAAGCATAAATTTTTTTAAAAAATTAGGAGAATTCTGATTGCTGATAGGAAATTTTAAGCAATGTAGGATTGTTAGTTTTTCCCCCCCTCAAGTTAATGCATCCATTTTTCAGTGTTTATTTATATTTGACCTGGTTTTAGTTCCTTTGAAAGGTTTCTGCACTTGCATGCCCATTTAGAGCTTTGGCTTTAAGATGTCAGACTATGCCAGAAAGCCTAGATGATTTAAGTGCAAGCTTTTAATTTCGAGGTTCCTATTGGAGTGGCAAACCACTGATTCTGTACCCGTGTGCCTGGGAGCTCCCTCTCCTCACCAAACATCTGGTGAGATTAGGGAGGTCTAAGAGGTCTGTGCTACAGAAGATCTCAAAGCTGAGCTAGCAGATAACCTGAATTGTCCTTCGGTCCTCTCAGCACCAGAGAAGTGGTCAGCTTGTAACAGCACAGCAGAGTGAGTTCATCTTGCTCATGTCATAACCAACCCTTGCCAGGTGTACTGTGCATTAACTCACATTGTAAGACTCGCATTTGAGTTTGAATGCAGGGAAGTGCAGAGCTTCTGTTTTCATATTAAAGATTCTTGTTGGCTGACAAGAAAAAAGAGATGAATATTGGCAGACAGTTGAATTGGTTTTTGTACGTTTTGTAGGTAGGCAGCGTTAACCCAGCAGAAGACTTCCGGATTCTGGTGAGGAAGAAAAATGCTGACTTCAAAGATGGTAAATTACTTTTGTCCATCTTAATTATATTAGTAGCACCTTCAAGGTTCAGTAAATGCAATCCATTTGTCTAAACTTAGGTTTCTAGTGCAGTGTGAGTTGCTGTGGAATTTACAGGTTAGCTTGGAGTGCTACTCAGCCAAGGAGGGTGTCATTTGTAATTCCCATGTCAATGCTTGCCTTCCCCAATTAAAAGTCTCAGATAGCTGTGTTTGGGTAAGAGGGCACTAGACAGCTACATTGAGGCACCTGAGCAAGCCCTCAGGTGTTTCTAACACCTGAGGGTACTCACTGACTGCCTCATGCAGAATGAACCTCAGCTTCTCATTGCCGGGATCTTCCTGGCCTGAAGTGGAGGGCTGTTGGCTATGCACAGTGTGAGAAACCTGTCTCGTGTTCCAGGAACAAAAGAGACACTCTAATGCCTAGAACTTAAATATTTACATGCAAAGACCATTTCTTACTGCTTGTGAGTGAAAGAAAGTATAGGTGAATTCAGAGTGGAATAAGCAGTTAGTGTGTGTAACCTGAAAGTTGAGAGGAGGCTCTGTGTGCAGTGACTCTTCCCAGAGATGAGGAGGAGCACAAAGCACAGGTCAAGCACTGTCTTGCATGGCCTAAGTCTGAAAATGCTATGGAATTATCATTTGTTTGTATGGTATTTCCCTCCTGGAGTAGCTATACAAAGAGATATATAATCCAAAGGTGTCTTAAAAAGAATGCACAAGATGGATGGGGTCCCTTATCTCGTAAAGGGCAATTTGAAGGTTGTGGCAGGGTAAACCTGATCTGCCAAATAGCCACTAATGTCACATTCCTTTTCAAAGAAAGATTTGCAGAGGTACTTAAGTGAGGTGCTGGGTATTTCAACAAGGCCTTTGGTCCTTTTGGATGTAGTTTGAGGAGTGTGTTGAGTAGTATATTGAGTTGTGATACGGTCTGTTAAAGCCTACATAGCTATTTCTCTTCAGGATTTCCAGACCTCTAAGCCAGCTAGCTAGCTTTTTACATGGATTTTTCATTAGATCCGGAAGAAATTATTTATTGGAAAAATATTTGGAGTTGTGTTCTTAAATGTCAGATTATTAAGATGCAGTAAAAAAGCATTGTACAATACATTAGAATACAGAAACTGTGAAACAGTTGACTACTTTGTTACAGTGATAAATTTTATCATGTAGGAAAGCTTTAGGGCAGAAATAAGTATAGTGATTACTCTTGAAGGTGGTTTAACTAGAAAGAGTGCTTAAATATGTCTACTTGGTAGCTGTGCTGGAGATAACTGCAGAACATGTTTGGAAAGTTCTGAAATTTTGAGCAATTTGCCTTTATTCTATGTGATCTGCTCTGTAATGATAAGGTGCAGTTAAACAGAATGTGGTGCAGTCACCCATTTAAAGGAGAGATAGAAGTCACTATAAATAAAAACATGCTTTGCATATTATCTCTTTCTTCTGGATAATCCTTTTTGTGCTTTAGAGCCTTTTAGGTAGCTTAATACATTCAGCATTGCAGGCATGTTTTTAATGGCTTGCTGTATTGCACTTTGGTTATGTAAATAGTAAACTCTGCCTTAAAACTATTCAGTGGTTCGAAGGGTTTTTTTTAGTATAGTTTTATGTCATGCAATGATGAAACTTTTTTCCCTCTTCTAGAACGTAAGAAGTACAAAATTTCTTTGCAGAAAATAATCTGTGGCATTCAAATACTTCATTGTAAAAAAGGTAGCATTTTATGTGTCAGGATGCAGACAGGAGAACTGCTAAGTAGCATTCTGTTTTTCTTTCTTGTATTAAAAAAACATCTATAGTCTTCCTAACTGAATAGAGCTTACATTCACCTTTTAAAATAACAGCAGTCCTTCCATAGGGAGGAGAAAGACCTTTCACCTGTTTGATTGGAGGTAGGTTGTTTTTCAGTAGACAGAGAAGTTGTAGCAGTAGGAAGAGTTGTACTTTAAATACTGACACTACAGTAACTTTTTAATTAAGCTGCACACCCACACCAAAATTATAAAGGTAGCAATACCAGAGGATGGCAAGGGGATTATTTTTCTTTTTCTTCTGAACCAGCTTGTAGGAAGTCCTGATGGTGTATTTATCACTGAAAATAGGTACCTCTACATTTCCTGCGTCCCTCACTGGGATTTGTTAATCAGGGTTTGTACCTTTCATAGTAGAAGTCTTAAGTGTAAGCCAGTCCATGTCTGATGCTGTGTGAGCCACATTAGTGGGCCACTAATGCCTAAATACATGTCTCTAGAAAATCAAAGATTTTCGGATTGGTAAGGGTCTTAGAGATGGGTTTTCTGGACTGGCAGCTCAGTTCCTGGAACAATAACTGACTTTGTTTTACCTGACAACTTAGTAGTTTATTACATTAGGGAGCTGCTTAAGGGTTACATGGTGAGTTATGTTTGATGATATCAGCTTACTGGTTAACGTTGATGCTCATCTAACTAGAATTGTGTTCCCCTCTAGACATCCTTACTTTCTTATTTGCATTCATGGCCAGAGAGATGTCATTTTATGCAGGTCTTATTTTGAGCAAGTCACAAGTGTACAGTCATCACAAAGAGATGTCTTCTGATAACAGCTTCTGACGTTTTTGTCAATGACTGTACATAAAATAGATTAGCTTACCTGAGTAGAATCTAATCGTTGCTCCCAAGGGTGTACAATGAATTTCTTCACTGCTGTGGCTTCAGAGAAGACTCTCAAATGCAGTCTTTTGCTTGCCATCTTTGTAATGCCAAGGGAGTAGCCACGAGACTACCAGTTCATTCTCCTTTTTGAAGGTTTCCATCCATGGCTGCCTCTCTGGAGAGCAGAACATGTCTGACGTGTTGTGTTGTATTTTCATAGACTTCTGTAGAAAATAGAATCAGGGGAGTAGAAAAAGATACTGATACACCCATAGTATTTTCTTTGATTTGTAAATTTTCTGTGTGAGTTTATAGGCCACATTTCATTGCATCTTACAGGACTCCTGTCTGAGAACATGATGTCTGAAATCCTGTGGCTGAAAAAGCTTTTTTTATTTTACTGATTGTCAGCTGGGAGAGAAATCTGCAATGACAACTCAACAGTTTATGCACTAAGAAAAAATGTCCAGAGACAAACTGCACTAAGCTCTCAGTTTTATATTTATAATAAGTTGGTTCATTTTTATTCCTAGCCTTTTCTAGAAAAATGTAGTTAAAGGAGTCAGTAACTGCATGTGAACAGGGATGATATTTTACTGCAAGATTTTCTGTAGAAATAAGTATAGTTATTTACCTTTCTGGACCTAAGATAGTTTTTTAAAAAGCTAATACTTAATTTCATTTTTTTTGGCATGTTCTTGCAGTTTGTCTGCATTTTTATCTTACTGGATGTTTTTGTCTGTTTCAGAGACTATTCATGCTCTACTGCTAGGCAGGCCAAATGCAATGACTGGTTTGATGAAAATGATTCAGTCATTAAAAGAGTTTTTGCAAACCAAATACTTGAGTATGTAGAATCACTTTGAAGTTTTCTGTATATCTGCTTTACAGAGACGATGAAGCCAGGTTTGTCTTTGAAGGGCATAGTGATTGGGTGAGACTCAAAGCTCTGAGTTGCAACAAACAGAATTTGAATTAGATGTTATGGGGAAAACGATAATAAAGATCACAATGATGAGATTCAAACACAAAAAAAGGGGCCCAGAGAACTTGGAGACTCTCCATATTTGGAGCTACATGGAACTCAAGTCTGGAGCACTGAGCCACCTGTTCCGCAGTGAATCCTGTTTTTAGCAGGGATTTAGGTCATACATTCTTCAGACATGCAGCCTAAATCATTCTGATCCATACCCACAGGACATTTAGAGACACCATTTCAAAACTGAACAGCACCTCATAGGGTATTGGAGTAGTATCAACAGCTCTTGAGCTTAAAATTCTTATTTCTTGGCTTAAAGATGAAGGAGATCCTTAAAAATTAGTACAGTTTTCAGTTCAAAATTTCTTTCTTCTTTTCAGTTCCAGAGAGATGATACAGAGCAGTATTTTAAAATTAATTATCAGGTGTGTTAACTGATTTGTCAGTGAAGTGTACTTTAAGCACTGTCCATGAATACAAATCATTACCCACCAGCAGCAAGTAAATCAGAAGATTAACAATGGGAGTCTTTTATCTAAAGGAAAAATTATTTTCTTAACCTGATTTATCTTTTTAGGGGGGGGAAAATCCCCAAGGAATTGAACTTGGACTGTAATAATAGACAATTTTGGCTATTATTATTGTGTAATCTGATTTGTATAGTAATCAAGACCAAGAGCTGAACTGAACAAACATGAAAATATAACTGCACTTTTGTACTGTAGTTTTTTGGAGATAACAAGTGAATATAATTGTTCATGGCATATTTCACAAAAAATGACAGCACTGGTGAATGTATTTTGGAGTAGCAAATGTATCTGAATGCCAGAGGGGAAGGGATTAAATTCGGCTAGAACTAAAAGATCTTCTATTCTATGTTTTTTTTTCTCCTTGCAGTTCTTGAACCCGTAATAACTGTATTTGTTATCTAACCAGTCAGGTAGAGCAGAAGGAGGAAAGAGGAGATTAAAATTTCTTGGGATGTTCTGCAGAATGTGGTGGTTATTAGAAGTTCTGGAAATGCTAGTTAATGCAAAATGTAGAAGTCTGTTAGTTCACTTCCTTAAATGTGTGTGGAATGAGGGAAGTTGGGAGAGAAGAAAAAAGTTATAGTTACACAGAAGTGGCCTGAATAGGCTGTCAGTTTGTAACTCAAGGGCCTGCTCTTCAAAACATCAGTGCCTGAGATTTGTCTGGGACACATCAGAGTTAATGCTTATCACAGCTTAGTTAAAAAGACAACTTTATGCAGAACATGCCTTGCTCCAAAAACAGAGACATCTATTTTTTGCAGCATCCAGACCCAAAGATTCAGACTAATGAAAAGGCAGCAGGAAATCAACGAAGTTCTCAGATTAGAAGTGTAAAGGAACAGCACCACTTCAAGAATTTCCAGTTATAATCCTTATCTACTGTCTTTAGTATTACTTTTGGCTCTGTGAAGTAATTTGGTAGTCTAATCAGAACATAGGAATTTTTGTCTATTTTAGATTCATCAATCATTGGCCTATCATTTAAGGGAAACCCAATGGACAGAACAACTTTTTAGCCAGGCTGTTTCAGGATCTTAGAGGAATCTGACTTTAAATACTGTTGCCATGTAACCTGTTTGCTGCCTGTATTATGGACTCTCAGTGCCTGGTAAAACATTGCAGGTTTCCTTTGATTCCTTAGAACAGATTTCAAGAGGAGGCACCTCACAGTCAGTAGCAAGAAAGCCTTTACTTCTGATGGCTGCCAGGGCAATCAAATGGAAAGGGATTTTAAAAAATTAAATGCAAAACAAGTAGTAGGGTGTCTGATAATTTCAGACAGTATGCTGGAATCATTCTGACAATAAAGACTTTTATTGCACCCTCATAGTGCCTGGGGTTTTAATTTAACACATCAATGAGAAGGCAGTGTTTAAAAAAAACACTACCACCACTGAAAACACCAGCAGGACTTACTTTTATTAGTGTAATTCATAAGAAATTAGAACATTTAATGAGAAAATCATTAACCATGAAAAAAATGGACTGACTTAACTTGGGAAGCTTAAGTGGTGAGACTTCAATTTAGTTTGTCAGCTACTGGTGAAATAAATAGAGTGAGCTGATTACCTTTGGCACTGTAGGCACTTTAGCGCTTTCTTGTGCTGTAGCTGCTGTTGGGTAGAACCATTATCTGCCTCCTTTTCTAGAAGCTGTCAAAAGCTAGTGGGAGAATATCAAACATGCCTTGTTTCACTCTATTCAGAGATGTTGTCCTTCAGGTTCAGTTCAATTAGGCATTTTATAGAAAATAATGTAACAGCCAGTGCTGTGCATACTCACAGTGAGCAGAGTGGAACACAGTACTTGAACAATGTCTCCTTCTTGGTGTTTTTACTTCTTCTTTCTTCCACCACTCTGGCAGGTGATTTTCTTTTTTGATGCTTCCATAGCTGAGATACTTGAAGTGACATCTATGCCCGTAACATCTGGAAGGGCTGCAGGTTGGGGGAAAGGTTCTGCTAATCCACTAACAGGTCTTTAACAGTACAAGAACAGGACAAGCAGATGCTGTGTCGTGTTCAGAAAGCTTTCCTGAATTTTTTTCCTCAATGGCAACAACACTGTTAATCTCCCTTGATAGACATCCTCTTTTAAGAATTCTAGGAATTTGTTCAAACATTTTTTTAAGCTGTTAAAACTTAAAGCAGCCTGTGGTAAAGGGGTTAACTGGTTTATGTTTCAAGAGGTACTTCATTGTTGTTGTTTGTTCTTAACCCAACCCTTGGCTCTTGTTTTGAGAGAGGCAGGGGAATATCAACTCCCTGTTCATTCTTTCCACAATGCTTCTGAGTTTATAGATCACTGTTGTATCCTCATCACACTTGTCTTTTCCCTGGCTGAGGTGTCTGACAGAGGGTAAAATTGGACAGTTACTCACCTGTAAGTAAACATGAAGAGAAAGTAAATTACTAAAACCTAGCAGAAATTAGTTGGGATATGCAGAGCTCTTGGGTGACATTTTCTCTTGTCTGTTTGCAGTGGTTTACAGCTACCTTTTAGGAGCTCAACAGTAAGGGTAAAACTGGTGTTCCCCTTCTTGTTGGTACAGGTCTCACTGTTTACCTCTGCTTCTTTTTGTCAGGCATGCACAGTTTATAATCCCTATAATCATAACCATCTTTGCCCTGATGAAAAATTATCCAACTACCTGTACACGAGAAGCCTTACTCTGATGTCAATAACAGCAAGGTCTTTTAACTGCAATCACCCTGCACACGTTGGTTTGACATTATTACACCTTTCTCATAAATTTAATGCTTTTATTGAACTATGCATCTATTGCAAAAGACGTTTAGGGGATATGCTTGTGTTGTAGAACATTAACCTCCCTAAGCTTTAGGATCCCAAATTTTTATCAAACAAGTTGGGCCACTGCTTTTTTTCTAGGCTTTCAGAGAAAAGTATGCCTTGGACATGTTTGAGGTTCTTCCTAGTATATCTGGCTTTTCCAGAGAGGCTGAAATAATTGTCACTAGCTTAGATAACAGTTATCAACTTGTGTAGCTTGAGGCAGTGTGGGTATGATTAACTATTTAGATGCCTGTGGAGTAGAAAAAGAAAGATGCAAAAGAAAAGGGTTTTTTTTCCTTGAAAGTGTGCATTCTTTGATTGATTTATTTATTTCTCTTTGTCTTCCAGTGAGTCAGCAGTTAATAAACCACATTGATCGGTTCCTGGAAAATAAAGGTTCACAGTACTACATGAAAGGGATTGACTGTATCAGAGTTTTTAGAGAGGAGGCCATGAAGGTAATGTTATTGTGTGAATACTCTTATCTCTTTCAAATTAAAGGCACAGTGGGCCTATTTTCTGTATTAGAAACTTGATAATTTATTGCTGCAGCAAAAGGAATTTAACTTTAAATATGTTTCAAATTTAGAAATAGAGTTGCATTTATGGGGGTTTTCATTCTTACTGGAATGGGGACTAGCCTCTCTGGTATTATTTGCTGTTGTTGGTTTTCTTTTAAACATAAAACAGAAAGCCTATGACCTGATGCTTGTGAAAGGAAAAGATGCAATCCTACAATTTTCTTCTTCAACAAAGCTAGTTACAAGAAAGTCTTTCTAGCTTTCTGAAAGGCAGTTTTTCTGGCTCACCTTTCCTTAGAACTCATGGTTTTAATAGAAATAAAAACCAAATTCTATAGACTTTTGTGTTCACTGTGTTAAATGACTTCACAAAGAATTAAATTTGTAGTGCTCTTTAGTAGTTTTAGTATTTCTTGCTTACAGTTGCTGTTCTATTTTTTCAGCTGTCCAAGGTGCAGTGCTTTAATGACTTTCTGCAGGCCCTGAAATCAAAGTTGGAAGATAAAGCCTTAGCTGATTTCTGGGAGATCATGATACAAGGTAGGATGGCATTTAAAAAAATTATACAATTTCTGGTTGTATTATGCATTTTTCCATTAAGTAAGAAAACTTCATTAGCAGTGGGACATTTAGACTAACCCCACTGCAGCATTTTGATATGCTTCATTCCTGCAGCCTATTTAAAAAAAAAAACCTTAACAATTTCATGTTGCAGCTTCCTTTTCTGCACTAATAGTTTTGTATCAACATTATTCATAATGCATTGCCAAGTCTTGTTGAAATGGTAAATTAATTGTGGAAGAAGAGACAAATTAAATGTTATGGGGTAAGGAGAAGAAGACGCAATTTCAGCTGAATTTCAGAATAAATGGAAAAAACTCATGCAGTAGAGCTATAAAAAGATTCTTGCAGTTTAAGCT
The DNA here is from genome assembly GCA_013397975.1 of Machaerirhynchus nigripectus. NCBI lineage: Eukaryota > Metazoa > Chordata > Aves > Passeriformes > Dicruridae > Machaerirhynchus > Machaerirhynchus nigripectus. The sequence goes on from VZRQ01005699.1 coordinate 1,241,482, forward strand.
TCCAGAAAGTCATAGATAGCGTTGAAATGTGTCACTGATCATTTGTATTTAAGTAACCTGAAGGACAGAATATGTGGTAATATGACACCTACCTATGATTAAACTGGGAGATACAAGGCAGTGCCATTCTAAAAGACATTCAGAGACTACGCAAGTGATAAATAAAGGAACATTTTCACAAATACAAAATATAGTGGACTAAAAAAAAAAATCTTTTACATCATTCTCTTGTTTTTAATTGGAACCAATGCTAAAAAAATCTGCTCAATGCCCAGCTGTATCTCTTAAGGGTGCATGCTATAAAATGCAGTGATGTGCTTTTGTATGGTACCATTCAAAGTGGTGGACTCCAGACATTCTGTAATGTCTGCTTTCTCCAACTCCTTTGAAATACAGGCTGGGAATTTATTTGGCAATGTGAGAAAACCAGCACAGGACAACACTGGCAAGAATATTATATTCAGTAGTGCTGTAGAGGACCTTCTCTATAAATTTGGAAAAAGAAACCAATAAACTTCAAAAGTAGCAAACTTGGATCTTTCAAAGCCATGAATAATTTTTAGTTAGTATAAATCAGAGTTTTTGACAAACTGGAGTACATTTTTGAGGAAAAAAATCAACCAAAGAAACAAATACAAAGAGAGATGATGTTTTCATACAGCATAGATTATCTTCCTTTGAGAACATGGTGAGATGAAATCGTGATGCTTTATGCATTATCTGGCTGCTCCAGAAGGCAGCTGAAATTGCTTTTGACTTGCTGCTACCAAGAGCAGAAGTCCTGTTTCCTCTCATTCTTGCCACGTGACCCATCCCCTCTTTTCTACCAAATGTGGTGTGCGTTGGGCCTTGTCGTGAGTGACTGCAGTCACCAGAAGTAGCTGGATGTAAGTTCATGAGTTAGTGGCTCAGAAGAAAGGCAGATCTGTTTGACAAGTGCCTTTGTTTCATGAAACCCTGCCACGTGGTTCTGTGGGCACAGGAAGGTGATACTACACTTACGCTGCTGCTGAAGTTTTTGTGAATCTCCTATTCTTTGCTCTCACACCCACAGCTGCTTATTCAGGCACAAGCATTTGTGTGGCCAAGTGATGAGCTAGACTGGAAAAACTATTGGGTTCAAAAGAAATGGAGATTTTTTTGAATGGCTTTTTTTTGGGGTGTGGGACGTCACTGCACAGGGTGGTGGTGCTGGCACAACCAAGGCAGAGCAAAGTGGGGCAGGACCAACACTTTGGTAGTCAGACTAGGTAATCACAGCAGAAGTGTCTGAATGCTAGGAGTTAATTTTTTCTGAGGACCGAAGAGCATGCTGTGAATGACTAGAAGTGTAATTTTTAATAGATTTTCAGCATTTCATCTGTGATCTATGATTTCAGTGTCTCATTACTTTGATTGTCACAATATTAGCAGTTTCCTAAATGGATACTTCCACAAGCTTATGAATATGCTCATTAATTTATTTTTATATCATATTTTATATCATAGTTGACTCATTTATGCAAGTCACATTTTCTTTTGAGCAATACTCTTTTTTTTTGCTGGTGATGATGACACATTCAGAAGTTGGAATGTGAAACACTTTTTTCACTTCTAACATTAGGTGAGTTTTTGGGAAGCCTTCTAATGATATATTTATATATAATTTTTTTTTTCAGACAGAATTTCTTTGATCACTAAAGATGAAGCAGAGGGAAGTTCAGTGACTGGCGAAGAGGCTGAAAAGGTATCATTTTTGTAATGAGCATCTGTTTGTATAGAGCCCTTGCTGTAGAACTGGAAACTTTCTTACGTGGATAAATCTTCACCTGGATGAAATAAGATCCATATGAAGAAATAAGAGTGTTCTTTTGGCACACAGTTGAAACTTCTGCATTTTAGAGCAAAAACACCTTAGCATGTACTACAGTGTTTTACTTTAATTGGTCTTCAAAAAGTAGTATGCATTGAAATTATCTGAAAATACCTTCTATGAAGAACAGGAGCTTCAGCAACTCAGTGTAGTGGAACAGCAGAGTACTATTTACATGTGTAAGATCACTATTTGAATTTCACAGAAAGAAATGTGTTCTCACTGGCAGCACGAGTTCAAAAATCCCATACTTTTTTTTAAAGGTTTTGTGAACTCCAGCAATTCAAGTTGTTGTGGCTAGCTTTCACCATACATGCAGTGATACCAGTAGTTTCCACTTTATGCAGCTCTTGTGGATTGGTGGACATCATACGTGATGCTGGGGTGTTATTGGTGACCACGTTAGATCCTTTTGGAAATGTGAGTTTTGGACTATTTACAGGTGTAATTTGTACAGATACATGGCATTTCAATAACTACAGTGATGAATGCAGGATGTCCCAGTTACAAAGGACTGAATTCTAACAGACAGAATGGTGCCTTCTCTTTGGAAGGAAGCAGAATTCAGAGCTGCTGTCAAAGATTGTATTTGTGTGGAGAGGACAAGATGGATGTTTTTGTATCAGGCTGCTAGTTTAGGAGAAAGGTCCTTGTATCACAGACCCCCCAAAGGTAAACCTGTGGCTAAAATCACTGTTTTGCAGAGAACTAGCTTTTATAAAAGATGCCACATTGATTTTTGCAACTTCCAGGCCTTCCATTAGCAATAGCCAGAAGTGGGTAGAAGTAGGTTCTCCATGAGTTAGTTAATGAGCAGAAAAGGGTCATGTTTTAGAAACTGCTTTTTTCATCTGTTACAATTTACCTCAAGGTGAAGAAAGCACAGAAGCATCATGAAAATGAAAAGCTAACAAACTAGGAGTCCAGAAAGCTGAGCACATGTGCAGGATACAAATGACTGAGTATGATGATTTTCCTAGACATGAAGGACCTACTGGCTATTTCTCATTACACACAAATGTATAGAGCAACTTTTCCCCCAGTGGTGGTTTTAAAGAGTATCAGTCTTTATCTGCTTCAAGTGCCATGAGTTTACTTGGAAACTTCCTAAGACAATATTGTTCTTGAGAACTTTACTTTCTGGTCTGAAACTACCACTGATGCTCAAAGAATGTGCTAATGTGGTGTGAAATAGCCACTGTTCCTTAAGGAAATCTCTACTAAAAACAAAGACCTTGCAGCATACCACTGTCTTCACTGTGAGCTCGTGGTGGCTAAAAAATACAGTGCCTGCATAGGAATGCAGCACAAATGATAGAGTACCAAGAACTAGATTGACAGCTGCCAGGCTAAGCTGGAGCAAAGCATTTGTAGACTGACTGCAAATTTACATTTCTGTTTACCATCATCCTACAATCACCATATATTGCAGTGCGGGAAGCTGTTTTGTGATTGATTGAAGGTCATACAATAACCATATTTTCCCATTAAACTGGGGAGATAAGAGATATTGCATGAAATCAGTTCTGCAGCAGAGTTCTCTAATATGGCAGTTACCTTAACTTCCAGAGGAATTGTGTTGCATCCCTTTGCTAACTAAGCAGGTGGCAATTCCAGATATTCCCTGGATAACCACCTCCCCACACACTGTCCAAATCCAAACCCAGAACCTAATTTTGCGGTGTCTGTGAAGGGCTCATATATGACCTTTTCATTAAGAAACTGGAAGACTGCATATTCTTAGAGTAAGATCTGCAGGGATAGAATATTTTATCTTGATGTTGTGGGGCTGGTATAAAATCTAGTCCTCTGTGGTCCAATTAGACCCTGCCACAGGTGTCCTGTGTGATACAAAGCCAGCATTCCTGTGTCTGCAGCGGATTGCAAAAGCGGTTCATTTGTTTTCTGTACCGAAGGCAATACCCTTCACTAAAGGGTAGTACTGGATTTTTTCAAATATCTCCCAGCAGAGTAAGATGCAAGTTTTCTTCACCTCTGGAGAGGTTATGTGCAAGCCTGCAGGTCACAGAGTTGTCTGTCAGTGTAGTCCTGTGTGACACAAAAGCCCTTTCTCTTACGTGCTGTTTACTCGCAGCTCGTAGTTTCAGGACTGTTTTGCCTGTAAGATTACAGGTTTTATAGGGTTGCTGTCTGCAGGAAAAAGGAAGACTTACCAGGCTGCTTATTAGACAGGTCAAAGTTTCCTTTTACTTTTTGCTTGATGTAGGTTATCCATGGATACTTTCTTATCACTTAGAAAAATGTGGTTTTTTTCCCACCCCTGTAATAGTGGAGATACTCTTTTTAGAGCATGAGGATGGTAGGTTAAAAGAGCAAGTGCTTTTCCTGGTTGCTTTGGGGAAGATAATGGATTTCAGCACAGCTATTATATGTAATTTGCTTTTGCATAAATGTAAAACAGGTTTTCAGGAAAAAACCCCAACTTTGGATGTTCAGCATTTGATGGAAACTTCAGGTTTTAATTTACTGCAAGTCTTCATTGTACATTTCTCTAGCTTTTAGCTTCCTTTGTGAGAAAGCTGATTGTAAAAATTTTGAAAAATGTGCTACTTTCAGAAATAACATTTGACTCTTAATTAAACATGAAAAAAGGAAATTTGATCTGGCACAAAAAGCCTTTCAGAGCTGACAGATGTCATTAGCTTTTAGTTTCATAGTATGTGCTTTATAGTGCTACTAGATTAAGAACTCTTGCAACAAAAAAGATACACAGACATACAGCATCCTGAAATTCTAATTCCTTCTGGCACTGTCACATTCCCTGCTTTTTTTTTTCCAGCTACAGAATCTCTATGATAAGTTCAATTCAGCATGTTAAAACATGAATGTTGTCTGTGGAGTGAGATTTCTGCATTCCTCTTGGATGTTGCTGTTTAGGATGTAGGAAAGGTCTGAACTTTGGTCACTGAGACAACTGGGCAGAGGTTGTCTGCATTTTCTGTCTTTGGTGTTACCCCAATGTGATGTATTTGCTGTTCATACTAGAGGATGCAACAGGAAAGTCACAGAGTTTTACCCCATGTCTAAAGATACCACTAGGGTTCTAGAGAAGGATCAGAATATTTTATTTATTTAAAATGGTGTTTAAGCTGTTCACATGACAAGTGTATAGTCTGAGAGATTGGTGATGTTGATAGGGATCCCATGGCCTCTTACACAGCCTCTGGCTGATGCAGTTGAAGTCCGCAGCTGAACAGCAGCTCCCTTTTAGGAGCACAAAAGAGTTATCTAAGCAGGTATTTATAGCCTGTTTAATGTGACTATTTTCTACTTAGCTGTTCTCTTTCATCATCTGGAGCTCTAGTGAAGTTCTTTCTGACTTAAGAGTGACAGAACTCAAAGTCTGGGAATGTGGCTTTTCCTCCTCAGTTTCACATCCATGTTTTATTGGGGAGCAGGGTTGTTTCTGGCTCTGTATGCTTGGTCCGGTGCAATTTAATAAGAAAAGAAAAAGATTTTATATTAAGGATATTGGTAAAAAGGTGGTAACTAAGACTTGTAGACAACTGGATGCTTTTTACAGTAATAGTTAAGTATTACTATTTTTTTCATACTAATTTAGTTGGGGTTTTTTTAGGCTGAGAGAAAAATCTGTGAAATAATTTGGAGGTGGTTGTACTCCAGATATTGTCTGTATGTTTGATTTCAGTTTTTATAGTATCTGAGCAACTTACCTTTCTCTTCTGTTTATGTATGTCATGCTTTAAGTGAAGGGCATATGGTGAGTTGTATCAGCAGCTACAGCAATGCAATTTTACATAATGAATTTTCTATTTTTAAGATTGGCATTCTAACTGTCTTGCATGTTAGAGGTTTGTTTTTTAAATTCATATCTATGTTCATTTGGTAAATGTTAATTGAATTAAATGGGGAAGCTTATAAGTTCAAAACAGAACTAGAATGCTGTGTGTAGGAAATGTCTTAAAGAAGACACTGGTCAGCTCGTGTGTGTATTCATATTGGGGGGGTGAAGTTTGTTATCCTTGAGCATTTTGTAGCTACACACAATTATTTTTTAAGAACATAAACCTGGTCAAACTGTAATGGATAAAATTTCCATCTATCCCGGAATCCCATGTCTGACAGTGGACAGAAAGGGATGGGTAGAGAAAAATGTATAGTCCCAGGCTCCAGCCATTGATGTCTCAAAAACTTTCTGTGCCTGAGGTTGTTTCTGTGGACTTCGTAGACTTCAAATAATTTCTCTTCTATGCACCTTCCTTATCTCCCCCTGAGACTAGGGAATAATATTTGCAGCATCCTTATCACAGGGTGTTGTACAGCCTAGCCATGTGTTGTCTCAAGAACCATATCATTTTGTCTGGTTTTTGACACACTTCATCAAAAAATCCTTTAACAGCAAGTCTTACGAAGTTTTTTGTCGTTTAAGATGGTTTTGGAGGGTGGAAACCAGAAAAAACTTTATTCCTGATTTTTAATTACAGCTCGGTTTGTTTTGATACACAGAGGAGACATTCTGTTAATTTAACATTAAAGGTTTTCAGTTTTGTCAGTATCAAATAAACACATTTGTATTTTTAGTTCTTGGCTCCAAAAGAACCGAAAAATGAAACTCTGCCCCCTACAGATGAAGGTGGTGATGTCGATGATCTGGTGAGTACCACAAAGATATGGTGTGGCTTTAGAATTCAGCTCTAAGTGAAAGGTGCAATGGGAGAACCAAATGCTTCTTAAAGCAGTAGATAATAGAGTGCATGGCTTAGAAAACACCTAAGGAATTGAATCAGAAGGGCCATGTGAAATTACTTCCTTGCTATTGTAAAACTTAGCCAGGTGTGTAATTTCATGATGGCAAATACTGTGTTATGTAATGACATAGGTGTTCACATGGGTGAAATGTGACCTCTAGTTGTTTCAAAAGAGCCACTGAGGCCACTTATTTGATAGTGGCTTGGTATAATTTACTATAATAGCATTTTTAAAAGTTTAAAAAGATCTTGAACAGCTGGTTATGTGGGTTGAAAATGGAAAAACATTTTAAAGAAGATGTTTTAATCTTTTGAATTAAACTGCTCTATATAGGCTTGCTGAAATTCAAGGATATCAGGTTTTTAAATAAATATTTTAGCCATCTTTTACAGGCTGACTCATTACAAATCTGTCTCCAAGGCTTAAGCTGATGGTGTAGATGGTTTTAAAGAAGCTTTGATAACAGACAGATTTCTACTTTTGGACTGTACTTTTAAAAATCTATAAATCGCACATATGATTATGTGAAGATGAGATTTTTAGGTTTGTTTTTGTACTTTATAGCAGATTAGTACTAAATTCTGTGCAATCCATTTTGTTATGTGATAAGGATTTCCAAATTTGCTTTGTTTTCTCAGCACTAAACACATGTAAGAAATAACTTCAATCCAATCCTGCTTCTTTCAAATCTGTTTCTTCTGTTTGCAGCTGGACATGATGTGACTGGTGATATATGGTGACTATACAGGCAGAGTTTTGGAAGAGATCTCTCTGTGAGATGGGGCACAAAAAGAGATGCTAATGAGAAGACAGTACATCCATCTTTATTTTCTCAAATGAGAACAGAAATCCGAGAGACATTTCCAGCTGGTATAAATGTCATCTGACTTCTCAAAAGTAGAACCGAAGATTGAAATTGTCTGAAGTATTTGGGAAGTAATGATATCTTTAAGGCGTCTTTTCTCTTTTCTTTAGAACACTGAATTTAGCTTGTCCTTTGTATTGCTTTCAGCTAAACACTACTAAATTTAATGAGAATCTGCTCTGGTGCCTGAAATTCTTGTTACATTTCCTGGAAGAAAGACAGAAATGTCACAGCAAGGTTACCAGGTAATACTGAATATTTAGTGGAGGTAACCCTGTAGCTGTATTGTTGCAGAAAGGAAAAAGTCTCTATTTTCATGCTTTGAAAAAACCAACCAACTCAAAACAAGTAAACAAAAAAACCAAGAGAGAGCGAAAAAAACCTAACCTACCAAAGCACCACGAAAACCACCACAGAGGCTTGTGGGAAAAAATTCTAGGCCAGGGACTCACAAGTTAATGGTTTGAAATACACAACAGAATCTAAAGCACACAGCAGAGCCAAGTGTGCTGATTTTGCCACACTGCAGGTATGGTCCTGTCTGTGCTGCAGGTGCTCTATCCTGTCAGCTCAGCAGCAGCTCAAGGTCTCTGTCCCTTTCTGTTACACCTTTTCCTGTTTTGTGTGCTGGGATTTTTGATTTTTCAGACTTTTAACTAGTACACTTACGGTAACTAGAACAGTTACTGTAGACACTGCTGGTGCTAAAAGGAAGAATGAATCAGTTCTATCTCCATTTCATGCACTGCTGAGAACTGCTAACCCAGAGCAGAAGAAGCCGTGAAAGCTGTACACTGACAGCTGTGATAGATAAGTGATAATAGTTAATACTGGTAACCAGGATGGAGTAATGTCTACACAGAGCAATCCAAACTAGTCAAATACTGCTTAGAAAGAGACATTCAAATCTGATTACAGAGCTGAAGAGACAGTAATGACACCTTCACACAGGCTTGTCTGTTACCACCAGATTAATTCCTTTAAAAGCTGTTCTGTCATTATTATAAATTTATAAATATACTGAGCAAAATGGTATTAAGATCACATAAACTGGAAAAATCATGATCTGTAGTTGCAAAATGTTGTGGAATATTTGTACTTTATAGTGGCCAACAGCTCCTGTGAGGGAAACAGCAATTGCTTTTTGCCCCTACTTCCCTACACAGCAACCTACTCTGTCCTCCCTTGCATCCTATCCTGACTGAGTTGAAAACATTTCTCAAGTGCAGATGGCAGGGAGCAAGTGTTTTTTGCAGATCTTTATAGCTTTTGTGTCACCAGAAGATATTTTTCTCAACTGTAAATAAGAATTATTTCATCAGTGTTTTCAATGTCTTTTAAGGCCAATATATAGAGTATACTGGCTGGGGGTTTCTTTTACATGTTATTTTTTTGTTTAATAAAAATATTTTAAAGGCTGTGTTTTGTCTTCAGAGCCATGTTTGCTACGACCGGGTGACTGCTTACGCAGTACCTAAAGGAAACTACCAAAAGCCCCTTTTCTGGGCCTACAATGCAAACACGGAATATCAAAATCCCTCTACAGAAGCAGAGTACACTTATTCTGTTCTTTACAAACTCTAAACTTCGCAACGCCCCAGTAAAGTAGTTTTTACTGTATTGCAGAGATGATGAGAAAATCTTGGTCAAGACCACACAGAATATAGAACCTGGTGACCAGAATATTGAATTACATTGTTCCTCTTGATTTAGTTGACCACATTTCTAGAGCGTATTGCTTCTGTCAAGTAATAGACATTTAGTTCATGGAGAATTGCTGCATAGATCCTCTTTCTGCCTGTACAGCACAGTATGTACAGGTAGGCTCAGTGTGGTGACTGAGTTGCTAGTACTGAAAAGAGGAATGAGAATTTATGACTCCAAACAAATAAAAGTGAATTTCTTGGAAGGCAAGAAAAGCATCTTTCATTGTGTCCAGCGTTCTGAGTATCAGTCTTCAGAAGCTTCTGATCTGGATTAGTGAGGGTCTGTCACATCTGCAGACTGATTTTATATTTGTTCTTTGGCAAAGGGCCAGCTTTCAGGTTCTCTCTGAATGACTGGAAGAAATCTTGCATTTAGTTCAAGCTCATGTTTTCAGTTTTAAAGTGTGATGTACTGTTTAGTAGGTCTGACTCACTATTTACATTAAGAATTCTCATTTTTAACTGCCACACTTACCAGTCCTCAGAAGCACTGGAGCAGTTGTCCACTTCAAAAGCAGCTATAAAGGAACACAGTGTGCATTTGTTTTCTTGCAAGCAGCAGAACATCCCTTGTTGTGTATTTTATAGCCAGAGAAATTATCAGAGTGTCTACAAAAAAGAAGACTGTGATTTTTGTTATGTTACTGGTTTCTTTTCTCTTTTCCCTTGGAAATAATGCCTCTCTGGAAAACTATTTGAATGCTAATGATATGCAGCAGTAACCTTACTTAGCCTTGTTTGCCAAGAGATCAAAGCTTATGATTGTTGTCTGTGTCTCACAGTTAATCTGCTGCTCATTGGGCAGAATCAGATTTGATGGAGGGGCAGTGATTTCAGCATTATGTTTTAAAAATTTTTTGTAAACGTTGATGCTGGGAAGAAGTGAAAAGGAAAGGAATGATGAGTTCAGCCTCAGGAGAGTTTCTCCCCTCTTGGTGTGGCCCAGCAGCTGAGAGTTCCTGCCAACAGCCTAATAATTGTGTCACATCAGCCTAGTCTGCAGGTCCGCTTCTTTCTTTTCTTCCTTAAAGAGAAGAGGGGTGTGGACTAAAAAAAAAAACTTTGCAGTGTGGACTTTGGGAAGTGGAGAGTATACAAAGGTATTACACCAGGAAGTGTAAGTGGTATGTGAGGGAGCTGGGATCATAGCATGGACCTGAGAATACTCCACAGAAAAGGATGAAATATGGGGTTTGGGAGTCATAGAGGAAAAGTGAGACTGTTCTGGTGACAGTATACTGTGAATCTGTAAGTATCTAGGCTATATCAGTTCTGCACACAGAGCTTGTTGCTCTGTCACTGGGTAGTGGGGGTCTGCTGACTGGGTTATGCAGCTCTCAAGTTTGGTCTCATTCCTTTTTGTGCTCAGAAACCAAACTTGTCCTCTTGGACAGTTGTCAATATGCCACAGTAATAAAAAATAATTTCTAGAATGTTACATAGTTGAAGACTTGTGATTTGTGTGGTACTAATCAGGTTGAAATGAATGTCAAGTCAACAGTATGGTGTCAACGTGTTCGGAGCATTCGGAAAGCAACTCTGTCCTTAGAGTGTGGCACAGAAGTATTACACATACCATCAAAACACTTCTAATGTGAAGAGACCTGTTCTGCTGCGCTGTGGTCTCTTCGTTGCCAGGGTGGATTTACATCTTGCTAACTTTCCTGGTATTTGGGTTTTGACAGAATTGTCTGTTTGATGTTGGAGCAGGGTCTTTGGAATTAGAAAGTGAGGAAGGAAAATCAGCTATCTCAGTTGTGAATTCTACAGACACAGGCCATTTTTATATTCTGCATTTGCACATGATAAAAGGCAAGGGAGAAATTCCCTTGTGATCTCAGTGGGGTTGGGGATAATCTGGAAAGAAGAGTTTGGACTTGCACGTTGCTAAGCTGGCAAATACACGGGTGGATGTTGCTGCTGTGCTTGTAAGCAGTAGGGTGAGTTTGGATTTGTTCAGCCTCACCGCCATCAGCGTGAAAGAAGCAGTTAACTTCTGCTGTTGGTTTGTGACAGTGGAAAACTCCTTTCCACTAAACTTTCAGCTTTGCTTCCTTTCCACTTCCATCTTCACTCTTCCCTTGGTACCATTACCGTAATGGAGCCCAGTGCTGGGAGCACTTACTGAATGTCACATTTAGGAAACCTCCAAGTTTTCTTTTGTCTCTTTTGAGATGTGGGTTACAAAGATTTTTTTAAAAACCCAAAATGTTCTAGCAGGGGACTGGAGGCCCACCCAGGCTTGTGTTTCTAAAGGCTTTGAAGAACTACCACATGGAAAAAACAGTTCTTTCAGCAAGCCCTCACCACTTAAAGGTGCTGGTAAAGGAAGGCAGCATTGACTTCTGCAAGAGGTGACTTGCTTTTCTGGGGGGTGGAATTTATGTGTATAGCATTTCTCTGCACTGTTTTGAAGGCAGCTCTAGGAGAAGTTCTGCACCAGTTTGGATTCTTCTCTTCTTGTGATTACTGAACCTGAAAATTTTAGAGGAATAGATTACCACATATTAAAGAAAATAAAGGAAACAAGAATAGGTGAAGTTTTCTTTTGTAATACTGTCATAATCTGAGTTGAAGAACTAAAATAGGTGTATTAAAAAGGCAAGGCTGTGATTTTAGCCTCTCTTACATTTCTCAAAGGATCAAAAACCACATTGAACTCTGCATAAAAATTTGGCATAGAGGCAGAGATACTCTTTACAAGAAAATTACTTGGAAAAAATTTGAACAAAGCTTAGCTTGAAGTTTAATCATATTTTTTCCATGCAGCAAGTTTTGGTAAGCACAAAGATTAGTGTCCCCCGTCTTCCCCCTTTTACTGTTTCGGAATAGTGTTTGCACTTAGGAAAATAAAAGAACTAAACAGGAAGTAGAAAACCTCTCAATTTCATTTTTACAAACCAGACATAACTTTAGTGCATCTGTGAGATGAGTGCCTTAAAATAGAGTCTTTGCTCATCTGACTCTGCACATACTGTACTTCAGTGACTTAAGCTGGATAGAAATTAATCTGCTTCCTCCCAATAAACTTTGTGAAGACAGCATGACTAAGACATAGTTAAATTAATTCTGTTCCTTCTGATGCCTCACCAGTACAAGTCTCAACAGCTGACCATCAAGAGCACCTCTTTTGCCAGCACACTGAAATACTTACAGTACTTTTTGCTGTTACCAGATAACAAATTATTCCACAGCACTTAAAAGCACTCAGATTTGATCACATACATATTTACTGGTGTATTAATTCTTAGGACCCCTCTATATGCACCAAGTCAGCTGTATGGACTGCTATGAAAGTTTGGGGAGTCTGTAGTGGAATTAGTAGGTTGACCAGGGAAATATATTCACTGTTGCTTTAAATATTTCAAACCAAAGGATTGTTTTTCTTCATGGTCTTACTGAGTTCCAACTCTGTCTCATTTTTTCTTCCTATTTTAACATGCACTAATAGGCAGTAATAACTGTCATTTTCTTTTCCTCCAGAAGGGAGTGAATCTTGCAGCTTTCCAGATATTAACAGAAAACAGAAATACCTCCAATGTAGGGTATAACAAAAAACGTTTTCTATCTGCTGTCTGAGACAATGCATAAAGGGAGCACAAGCCCCTGAGGAGACCAACTGTGGTGCAGGTATTTTTGCCTGAAGCATGTGGATCAGACATAATGCTAAGTAAAGAAAGGTAAAATAGCTGTTAGTACCTGATTGTTCAGGTTTTATACGACTTGGATGTATGAGAATGCCTTCTCCAGCCTGCTAATGCAAGTAGTCAAATGGCAAAGGTTCTCTCCCCACGGAGTGAGTACATCTACGATGTGGAGAAATGCCCCCTGTTCTATGCTGACTTTCCACAAGAGTTACAGGAGCTGTATCAGAATGCTTAGGGACCCTTTACTTACTGAAAAAGGAAGGAGTGGGGTGGAGAGAGTGTTTTTTTGTTTGGTCCCAAGCAGGCAAGCGTTGAAGGCCCAGATCTGAATGAGTGAGAGCCAGCCTAGAGCATTTCCTTGTGATGGCTTAACACTGTGCATGTGAGTCCTGTGTGAATTTGATCTCCTAGTCCACAGTTGTCCTGAATGTTGAGAAGGTGTCACTTCTCTGCCTACAGAGGATAAAAAATGGATCAGCAGAGGTGAGTTGAGAAATCACATGATCTTTGTCTCGTGATTGTGATGTAGATTCCTCCCTAATACTCCTTGGGAATTTTCAGTGGTTACCACCTGTAGGATCTCTACATTTCAGTTTAACACCAAGGTTTAGAAGGCTGAATGCTCTCCAAGAGCATAGCATAAGTGATAGTAACCCATCCTTCACAGAACTGTGCTGGGTACTGTACAAATTTGTGTATCATCTGAATCCCACCTTTAACTAACATCCGATCTTCTAGCGGCTCAACTTGCTGATTCACTTCTTTTTCTTGGGCAGGCTGGGGGGAATTTATCAAAGATAACATCTGCCAGCAAGTATATCCGCTTCGTCACTGAGTAAGAGGAATAAAGATTTTGGGAAGTAAAGTGGGTTTGGTGATAGGGAAATTGAATATATTTAATGAACTTGCTTTTGTTTTATGTGCTATCACTTAAAGTACCAGGACTATCAGTGTATTTTGTAGCTATTAAACCATTGGTTATCTGGTGTGGGTTGTGCTTTGCACACAGTAACATTATCTTTGGATAATGCATTTACTGTGGAAATGCCTTGAAGAGACAGAGATAGAGAAGGTTTCTGTCTTTAATACTTTTGCTGGCTAACAAACAAGGAAAACTTGAGAGCACCTGCACTTACAGGGACCATAGGCATAGCTAAGCTGGTTGGGTTTGCTGCACGTTGTTTGTAAGGAGTCTGTGGCTTTTGTCATAAGGGGTGGTTCAAAACTCTCTGAGATCTGCTGGTCAGGCTTCCTGGGAGATAAAGGAGGTACTCTAGATGAGGTGTGTTCTATCACAGGTTACTCCTCAATGGTTCCACTGTAGATTACACAGTCAGAGAAACAGGCTGTGTTCTCTGTAGCTGCATTAAATTTTTTTCATTGTCTTATTTCCTAAGAATATAAGAGAGCTAATATGGTTCACTAGTAGAGGATAGCAACAGTAGGGTTTTGTTCCTAGTTCTGTTGAAGGCTCATTAGGGGCCAGTTAGTCACAGTTTCACAGAATATCCTGAGTTGGAAGGGACCCACGAGGATGATTGAGTCCAACTTTTAAGTGAATGGCCCATACAGGGATGGAACCCATAGCCTTGGTGTTTGAACCCACAACCATGCTCTGCCCAAAAATCTCTCTGCCTCTTGATTATTCTCCCTCTGCAATTGTGTAAAGTTGCTTACTTATGATGCCTCCCAGGGAAGGCAGTTGAAAGATTTTTGATGGACTTTGGTTGGATGAGACTTCATATACAGAGGGTATGTCCGTGCAAAAGTTTTATGACAGAAGATTTGGGGGGATGGGAATAAATGAAGGAAAAAAAACGAGTTATTGTGATGTTCCCTGGGCATGATGAGAACATGATCATTTGTCTTGAGGAGAAATGGAACAGCGGGAGTTCCATTAAGTGTCCCACAGGCACCAGGGATATGTGAGAGGCAGACATTAAACAGACAAAGACTGAGATATTCTGGAGAAATGGAGAAGCAGTTATTCCACTTAATTACTTTGAAAGGCAAGGAGAGGAAACAGATGAGGTTTCAAAGCTTATTATTGAAAAGAACAGTCCTTCTATATCTCTTTTCACATTCCAGAAAGAATGATCTGTTTTACATAATGAACATTTACTTACAGTTCTCCCAGACACACACACACTGACCTATTTAAAAATGCAAATGGTTGCAAAGTTCCCTTTGGGCAGCAGTGACAAAATCAATGTAGAAGGAATAGGGTTAGTCCAGCAAGACAATCTGTAATTGGGCTGTGGCTTGTCTGCAAGAGATTTCTCTGCAGTCCTCAGGAAATGCGAGCAATATAGGCTTTAGCATTCAAATGACTCACAGCACAAGGTTTACACATGAGATTGTGTATAATCCCTGTTAACCTAAAGCTGATGGTGATTCAGAAGTAAGAACTGTGATGAGACAGAGGACTTGTGAAAAAGAACAAACAACAAACATGATGAGAGAAAAACATTCAGGAATGACCTTTTGCTACCAACAGGTCACTGTAAATTAAAATACAAGAATGACACATACCCAAGGGGACCACTGGAAATCAAGGGAACCAAATTATGGATAGATGTAACAGATTGAGTGTGTGCTGGAAGGCAGGACCAGCTTCACCTTCTAGACAGCTGTATACTCCCCAAGGAATGATTATTCCGTAGAATCTAGTTTTTCAGAGAAGAGCTGTGAGCAGTTTCAGAGATTTACTGTGGGGTAAAGAGAACTGAAACGCCAAGTCACAACTACGTAGAGAAACATATGTTACGTATCCAAAGCAAATTATTTCCTTCTTTTAAGTTTAACTGCTGGAGTTTTTGTGCAGGAATTTCCTTGTGATGGAACCTGGTCTTTAGGTTGCCTGTATCTGGTCTTGAAAAATTACTCTAGGCCGGGCTGCAAATGATTTGTGACTGGTACAAAAACCTCATCCTATGGGATGAGGGAAACTGAAGAAAATACAGTTCTATCATTCACTCAGTAGCTGCAGAATGGCAAGAATTGTTGGGATGTAATTCTGTATTTTTGTTAGGCTTTAAGTCATAGAATAGTTTGGATTGGAAGGGGCCTTGAAAAGTCATCTAGTCCAGCCCCTCTGCAATGTTTCTTTAAAGAAACAATCAACCCCACTTTCCAATTCCTAGAAGAGCAAATCCTCTTAAATGCGTCTTAAGATAATGTACCCTTGGCTGTAGTCTTTGTTGTACAAAGATTTCCTAAAGTCTGTGAGGATTTCCTGTGCTCTCAGAGACAGCACAAGACCAGCCAGTGGGGCAGAAGTTGATGTCTATTGCACTACAGTTTTCCTCTCGATAGCAGTGACTGCACAGGTGATACTGAGGCAAAAGCCCCAGGTAGGCCCAGAACTGGCAGCCTGGTTGCTCAGGTTCTGAAGGCTCTGGTGGCAGGGTGCAGGGAAGCTTGCACAACTGCTGTGAATGCTCTTCCTCTACACTCTTTTGGGGATTTGTTTGGTACCCAACAAGCCAGGCATGTCTGTGGAGCATGAATTGTTCCCTGCATGAATTAAAGGCATCAAGGGAACTGAGAGAGGAAAAGAAGAGAAAGGCAACTCAAAAAGCATATTCAGTTTGAGATCAGATATTAGCTGAAAAAACAGTTCTGCTAGGTTGCAGCTCCAGCCATATGATTTCCCCTCCAGCCTGTTTTGCAGCTGTGCTTTGTTCTCAGCTCTTACCTTCAGATAGAATCAGCGATGTGTGCTGCACTTCCGGGTTTGGGCGTCAAAACCACTGGCTGCAGGAAAATGCCATCTGATTCTGACTCTTGGGGACTGGAATGAGGCCCCTCAAATCCTTCTGTCTTAATGGCTTTTCAAAATCCACCTCTCCAGGGGGGTATCAATGAGGCTCCAAGGCACCATTCTTCAGGGTCACAGCTATTTCTCCAATCCTGCATGGTAGACCTCTTGCCAGTCTGTTGTGCTAGGCTGCTCCATTATAGTTTTTCGTCTTGTTCCTGCTGTACAACTAATCTCTGCTTTCTGAGGCCAGTGACAACCTGGTGACCTATGATTATCTCTCCGTGAGTTTTCTTGTGATCACTGGTTCCTGAAAGTCATTTTGGGTGGTAAGGTGAGAAAACTTGCATTATGGTGCTGCTGTATGAGCAATTACGGTGTTAAGCATATGTATTTAATTCATGTCCAGAAACTTCTATGAGTAATGAACCAAGGATTGAGGTTTCCCTGCTGCTGAATTTCTAGCATGTACAGGTGCTAGGGCTTCTTCAGTGAGAACCTGCTAAAAAGATTTCAGGACTTCGTGTGTTTATTAATAACTTAGTGGCACAGAGAGTGCTCTAACAGCTTACTTTCATCCTGAGGTTTTCAAAAGAACATTAAGTGTTGCTCCTATTTTTCAGCTGAGTGGTTTATAATGTACAGAGGCAATATGCACACAGATTGGTCAGTATTGGTAGAAATGCAGATGTAGGCAGGGCAAGATTGTTCCTGTGGAAGATTTTGAAGATGCCCACTTTGGGCTGGGGCACAGTCAGTGGCAAAGGCTGTGCTCTGCCTGCATGTTCTGTGTGCATGTTACAGTGTCCCAAGGCTGCGTTGATTTCCTTGCAAAATTAACAAAGAAACTGTTCTTTACCCACAGGCCTCGAGGGTAGGTGTCCTCAGACAATGTCTGCAAAAATAGGTTAGATCTGAAAAAAATCTAATGGAGCCAGGCTGGTTGTGCTGTTCCCTTACCCCCTTATTGTCTGTCCTACTCAAGAGACTAAAGCATTTTCTAGCAATAACAGAGTTTCAAATTGAAATCCTTCCTCTACCTGATTCCTCTTGGGTGTTAATCTCTAATCTGTCTCTTTATCACTGAAGATGTGCTCTTGTATAAGGGTGTATTAACAGGGTGACCAGCTGGAAGCTGCATCTATGAGGTGACTATGAAGTACCAACCTAGAACTGCATTTTCTGGGACACTGTCAGCCTCCTTTGCAGGCCCCATCCCCTCTGGGCCACCAGCTGCTTAGAAAAGAGCCCCTTTGCTCTGAGGACAGTGTCTGTTTGACCACACTATAAATAAACAAACAAACCCTGTGTTTTGCGCTTCAGGAGGGATGTGTAGTAGGAAGGTGGAGGGAGGTGGACTAAATAAAACAGGACATCATTTTACAGTAAAGGAGAGCTAGACTCTGCTCGGGGTTCTGCCACGGATACTCTGCACCTTACCTTTGATGTACTCTTCGTTTCCTCCCTGTACCTGATTGTATAGTGCCCGTTTATCTGTGCAGTGGATGGATCCTCCATCTGAATCATGGTGGAAGTGCTGTGTTTACTTAGTGACAGCTCCTCTTGCAGCTGCTCTTTGGAGCTGAACTCTGCTCCCTGGGTTACAGCGAGTCATCCAGCTTGGCAATTTTCACCGTAGAGTTTGTATGACAAAGGAGTGTTTTTTATAGCTCAAATAAGATCAAGCATGGACGATCTTTTAATGAAGTGATCTTTGTGCCTGAGTGTATTAACATCACAGGGAGACAAATGAACCTGAGCTGCAAGGAGCCCCCCTGCAGCTATAATTAGATGAATAAAGAGGTTCATATTGATCTATACACTGGCATGAGGAAGGAAAGAGAATCACCCTTACGCTTTCAAGACCAAAAGCTGGTGCAGGCTGCAGAGATGTCAACTTAGAATCATGATCCTAAAGCAAAAGCTTCAACCTGCTTGTATGTTACTGCTCCACCTACTCTGCAAAAGAGATGGCCTGGAGCAGAGTCTGTGCCACTGGAGCTTTTGGGGGCACTGTTGCCTGTGAGGAGCTGGGTCTGAATTTGTGTACTGCGACTAAGAAAGCAGCTGCACTTGGTTCATCTAGCAATGAGTGAGGTGGTGGTCTGGTATCCTAAGAAAAGTCACTGTAGGACTTTCCTTCTTTGTTGGCAGCGAGTTGGCTTGTGTACTACTCAGTGCCCTGAGTATTTCCTGACCACTGATCAGCACCTGCCGGCCAATTCCCCCAGTTTATATACTGAGCATGAGGTTCTGTGGTACGGAATATCCCTTCTGTCAGTTTGGGTCAGCTGTTCTGGCCATGCTTTCTCCTGGCTTCTTGTGCACCTGCTGGCTGGCAGAGCATCAGAAACTAAAAAGTCCTTGATTTAGGGTAAGCGCTACTTAGCAACAACTAAGACATCAGCGTGTTATAAACATTATTCTTATTGTAAATCCAAACCACAGCCATGTACCAGCTTCTAAGAAGAAAGTTAACTTTCTCCCAGCCAAAACCAGGACACTGCTGCAGCCCAGTGTGTAGGCGTTTGCTGTCTCATGCAGCTGCCTGAGATCCTTGCTCCAAAGGGAACATAATCCATTTCAACTAGGCCTTCACTCACTTGATTGCTTTTTAAAATGTCTAAAAAAAATTTTCAAAACTTTTAAAGGAATCTAATAATCTGTTTATGCTTAATTCTGTATGAGTTTGCAAGAGGGCTCCAGACACAATTGCTTCCATGCAAGGGGCTGTTCATGCTCTCTTTGCTGTCTGCTGCAGCTCGGCTGATGGAGGAGACAGTGCAAGAATGTGTCACTGGAGTTGGTGTGGCTCTCTGCTTGGCAAAACAAAGCATACAAACGCATTTCAAAGAGCTTACGTGCTACTAAACATATTTATGTGCTGGTGGCTAATTGGTGATATTTGTGATTAGGGCTTATGGGATTTAGTTGTAATTTTGCTGAGTTTTACCCTCAGGGGAGGTGGTTTAGGTCAATTCTCTGAGTAGAGCTTTGAGCAGGACTTCAACCTCAGGTTTCAGTGCTGCTCATCACATAAACTCATCTTTCAGTTCTGGTACACCTTTTGCTTTGCTCAGTTTTCATGCTGGAGGGACAGTGCCCTTTCAGTGCAGTTTTGTTTGAGAGCAACTTACTGGGCTGTTCTTGAACACTTTGGTAGATTCAACGCATCATTTACAGTTTCTTGGACAGCCATCCTTCCCCTCTCTGTGCCTCAGAAGGAATACCTGGCTCAGAGGCCACCTGTGAAGGAACTGTGAAAATGCAGTATTAAGTACATGAGATGGAAAGGCACGAGAAAAGTGTAATAATTTTATTGGAGAGGAAGATACTAAAAGATACTTACCCTCACATGAGTGAAGGGAAAATCAGGTCAAGTTAGAGTTGAGCTTGAATAAAAAATTATCTTTAATTCCTTCAAACCTAAATGGTGTTTTTGTCTCTTGAACTGATTTTTTTTCAGCTGAACCAGACCAAACTGCTCAACTCCAGCCATATGGGAATGGTCTGAGACATCATCTGTGACTGCAGATCTCAGATCAAGGTGCTAGAAGCGATGTGTTGTATTTTGATTTTATTTTTGCTAGTTTTCATACCAATAGAGTTTCATTGGCTTCATCAGAGAGATGCTTATTTTGTATATTCTTGTGGATAAAATAAGTCCCTGTGCATATCCAGATGCATACACGGGTCTATGACAAAAATAAGGCAGCTACACTGCAGTAACGGGTTAGTCAAGAACAATACTTCATCAGAGAAGAGTTGGTTTTGCTTTCCCCTCTTCCTCCTCACACAGCTTCTAAAGGTATAAATGAGGCATTCTCCTGACATTGAGAACTGAGAATGTAATTAACAAGTGTCTATTGTGCCAGTCTAATTAGCACTCCCCTTGACTGTCCATGACAATAATGCTATGTAACTGAAGGTATCAGCTGATTTATAAAATAGGAGTTAGAAAGGGATTTTTTTTTATTACACTTCTACTACATGCCTGCTCGTGGAAAAACAGGACAGAAGTGTAGTAGAGAATCACTAATTCAATATGACACTTGTTTTGCAGTGTGGCAGGTTACACCAAGTTCTTCTGTAGCACCTGGTCTGTACAGTGGATAAAAATAACATTGGGGCTTACCTTGAACTGACAGTGGTAAGAAAGAAATTTGAAGCTAATGTTATACCCACATCCCCATCTTACCTTGTAATGGCCAAATACTGCAGGGAGCCTGGAAGGATGGTTCTGTTTGCAATGTGTGGTAAGGCGTTAATGTTGTTACGAAAAGTGTTTCTTCTAATCTGATTTTTTGGAGGGGGCTGAGACTTTTAATGTTAAAGTCAATATGTGAAATGGGCTTAAACCTAAAACTGGGACAAAGGAAAAAAATCCCTGCCCTTGGAGCATGTTTTCTCATACATATCCTGAATGTGCAGTTTTTTGGGGCTGGACAACAAGGGAAGGGCTCTTGGAGAATTCAATGAGTTAAATATGTGATACTTGGGAGATGTAGAAAGCCAAAAGATGTGAAAAACGCAAATCCCCATCCCATCCTTGCTCTCTGTTTTTTTGAGTGGTCTTTAGTTGAGCTGCAGGTGTAGTCAGAGAATCTGACCCAAATCTTAGGTTGAGTAATGGATTCAGTCCACGGTGGATGCACATGTCTGTACCTAACTGTCACATCAGCTGATCTGCAGAGACAAGCCACATTATCTGCTTCCTGAAGATGGCTTAAAATGCACCAGTGGAAGATTAACCTCCTCTTGCCCTTTGGGCTCAGGAGAGCACAGTGTTCTGAGGAGATACTTGCATGGCTCTGACCTAGCTGGCTTTTCTGAGATGCCTAGGGCACTTCTGCATGCTTCTGTTCTGCATGATACAGACATACCTTGAGGCAGCTGGGGCTCACCTGAGCAATAACAGCTCCTTGTGTGTTTCAGTTACTCTTCAAAATTTTTTATCTTTGAACATCTGGTCTGTCCTAATTTCTCTTCCATTCTTCACCTGAGAAATACAGGTATGTATGTGGCTTCTGTCGCTCACCCTCCTTTGTTTAGATGGAGATAAAGAGCTATTACTATTTGCAAATGGCCACGGCATCTGTTGGAAAGTGCCTTCTGCCTTTCAGATCTATTTCTTTTCTTGACTATTTTCCTCTTTTTCTGTAACTGGAAAAGGGGCCTGTAGTTGCTTCACTTGTGTGTTAGGAGTTTCTTTCTGTAGTGAAGACTTTTGAAACACTGTAAGAGTTTCTGTACTGTAATTTGAAACAAGAGCCCTGCGAGTAAATTTGTTTTGTTGTCCTCTGCTCACTGGATCGTGTCTTACCCCTTGATATGTGGTTCCTTTTCAATTACTGAACTAAAGACCCAGCAATAAGCAAAGGCCATGCACCCTGGATATAATCTCCCTCTCTCTAATGTGGGGGTGGCGAGTCACTGGAACAGGTTGCCCGTTGTGGATGCCCCATCCCCAAAAATGTTCAAAGCCAGGTTGGATGGGGCTTGGAAGGCAAAGAGGTTGAAATGAGATGATCTTTAAAGTCCCTTCCAACTCAAACTGTTCTATGATCATAAAGCAACCGTCTCTGTATTTACTTCAGCCTGTCTAAACTTGCTGTTTCCTGTCCCGTCCCAGCCTGGGAAGCCATGGGAAGTTACAGCTGCGTCACGCTGAGCTGAGCTGGTGCTGCAGAGGACTGTCCTCCTGTCCTCAGGAGCGAGGCAGTGTTTAGTGAGAGCAGCTGCCATGATCCAATGCACTGATGCCTCCACTTGACTGGCAGTGGGATTGTTGTATTATGGCCATATTAACTAATCACTGCTGATAATTGTTATTAATCATTGTCTTAGATCTGTAGTACGAAGAAGCTTTAGTTCCTCAATTGTTACTGTTGGAGGTGAAATGCAAGAACTGCTTAAATGCGTAAGTAGGATAAAAATGAAAGGAAAGGCTTTTTGTCCCCATCTCTCTGAAAAAGCAGCACTTTTTGCAAGGTCTCCAAACCACATGTGTGAGCTGCATTGGCTTTGAAGATGATCTGGCACCCTCGAGCTCTGTTTGTTGCACAAGAAAGTTGTCTTTTATGGTGTTCCCTCAAAATCCCATTGTGTTGTAGTTGTGCTTAGTTTGTAAAACTTCTGTGCAGACAGAAGACAAAAAGTGAAAACCACTAATTCCTCCCCTCTGGCTGTGAGCGTTTTCTCTGCAGTACAGTGACAACATTTTTTGTGTTTAAATGGTTGTGCACTAGGACTCTCCTCTTTTCCCTTCTTTGGAAAGTGGTTCTGGAGTGTAGGATTTCTCACGGTAAAAAGTGCCTTGATCAGCTTCATCTTGTTGGACTTGATGATCCTTGTGATTCCCTTCCAGCTCAGGATATTCTATGGTTCTGTCATGCCCTGTCTTTGCTCTGATGGAATCAGGACACACAGTTTGTGTCTGGTTTCTCAGAGTCTTTCCATGAACTGCCCACAGGTGCCCAATTTGCCTCCACTTTCTGACCAACTGCTGCTGATCATTGTCATTCTTTGATTGATGAACACAGGAAGCATTGGAAGAGCTCAGCTTCCCATTGCATTTCCAAAATCCCTCTTTGTCAGGACTGGTTACAAGTGGTCCAAGGAGGACAGACACTCAAGAGCAAAAATGTAACCCATTCATTACAGCTTGGAGAGTCTGGACAAAGGACAAAAAGGGCCAAAGCCCCCTTAATTTCCTCAGCAGTTCATGTCCTTTACTGAACCTGTCCCTTCTGATATTGAGAGGAAAGAAAAGGGGAGAGAGGTGATTAAGCAAGAAGTTAGAATGACTAGGTCCCAGCTCCCAGCGACACCAAAAGATTGATGCATCGTGTTGGGGATGCTTCAGACTCAATGATATGCTCTGCTGCCTCTGTTCTGGGGCTGTTCAAAGTGGACTCTTCTGCCAGTTCAGTCAGTGATGCTGTTAGATTTATTGAGCACTTTGGCAATTAATTGCTTTCAGACCTGAGAAGGGCCTCATTGTTGTCCATCAGAGTTTTAATTAATCAAAGCGGCAGATGGGTAGTATCAGCCTCAAATGCTGGTGTAATTAACTCATTCATTATCATGTTCTCTTGCTCTGTGACGGTTTATAAAGGACATCTTTAATCTAGCTGTCATGATGCTGTCCCCATAGTAGGAGTTAAATGATTTTCATCAGTCTTTACTGTAATTACCCTGTGTCCAGGATACCATTAGGGAAAAAGCTGATTTTTGCCAATAAATATGGAGGCCCTCCTTGGCTTCAGACAGGTAAGTGGAGTTTGGCCTGCAAAGATGAGCAGGGCTGGTGAAATTAGAGATCCCATTGAAAGTGTCTAGAACTCACCTTTTTAGGCCCTCAAAACTAAATGTGCAAATTGCTTCAGGAGAGTTTTGCTTGCATCTGACCAAGTCCTTGCTGGAGTATAGTGCCAGTTTGGGAGGGGTTTCTTGGGTCTTTCTGAATATGCCCTACCAAGGTCATTTGAGACATGTCCTCATCATTCATGGATGCCCAGGAAACACTCCCAGGCTCATCTTAGCAAGTTGTTGACACAGCTTTTGACATGCTTTTGGCCCACGTTGTCTGCATGAGGGTACCCAGCAAGGTTCAGGAGCTAACACAGGTCAGGAGCAATAGGCAGTTTGGATGTGGCCCCTCTTTGGCCTTTTTTGCCCTGAGGAAAAAGAGTGTGGACTTGGCTGAGTCTGTACCAATTGACTTCGGCACCAGAAAAAGGTCCTGAGCACACTGAGTGCACTGGAGTAAGTGTTGCTATAGATGTCATGTGTGAAATGAAGAGTTTGAAGTAGAATCAGAAGCAGAAGAACAAAGAAGTTAAATTCTGTGTATCTGAAATATAACCAGTACCCTCCTAAATCATCACATGATGCCTGGGAGGATTTCTGACTGTCTTGTGACAGCATCTGCTTCAGGAACTTTGGAGTGACCCCTACAACTGCCCATATCCAAGTGGCTGCTTGCAGCCTGATATGACAGAAATGGTATTTCCCAGATTGCCTGAAAGGGATGTGAAAAAGCAGAGACTTTGGCCTGCTGAGGAAACCTTTTGTCCTGGAAGCTCTTCCTAAGAAGTGGGGGGAAGGTCACAGCTTTATCTCAACTGTGGCCCTTTACATGAGGATGGAGGCAACCTCTCCATGGCACTGTCCATGCCAGTGCTTCTCCTCAGCACTGAGGCATCCTAAATAATGAGATCATTCACCTTTAATGTGGTGTCAAGAAGACAAAGTAAAGAGTTTGTATCTCTGACTGTTGTGTGGAGACTTTACTGCTGCCTGCATGGTTACTTTCAAAACATTTGTTAGGAACAAAAAACCCATTAAAATTTAGACAAAAATCCTCAGCCAAACCAATAGTGTGACTTTATTAAGCAAAAGGTTTGAGAAAAGAACAGCTTGGCTGTTCTTAATTAAGGTTGTCTTTCCCTGGCAGATTAATTACCCAGAATTCATTGCAGATTCCTGGCACCATGGATGTTATTGATCCAGTCAGGCTGCTAGTTTGTGCTTGCAGGGATCTGCCTGTGATCCTCCTTCCATGGGAATTTGGAGAGGGAGGGAAGGAGGGAGCTGGCTGGTAGTTATTAATAGAATTTGGAGCAAGTTTTTTTCCCCTAGCTGATTAAATCAAAATGCTAGACAGTTGCATAATCTCGTGCATCTCAGTAACAGCAGCAAATACCACCACCACCACGAGGCAGAGAAAAGTGTGGAAGAAGTGTGGAGACAGATGCCAAAAGCCACAGTGGATTTTTTTTTTCTGGAGAGGTAAAGTAGTAGGATTTTTTTACACATGTTCAGAAACAGAGTGCTGAGAGCATATGGTGAATGTTTCAAATGCCTCCTGGGCTGTAGTTTTAGTGTAACGTGATGTTTTCCAATCAAGTCCGTGGCAAGGAACAGGGTTGCCGGAACCCTTTGATGTGCACACGCAGGTCAGGTCTGATCCCACCAGTGCCAGTGCTTGTGAGCTCAGCCCACGGCCCACTTGCTGGTGGGGCTGGGAAGTCAGTGACATCTGCTCCTGCCCTGCAGGAGAACTGCACGTCTTGGCTTTCCAGAATGGGAGGCTGAGACAGGCTGCAGGTCAAGTGATGGGAGAGGAGCATTGCTGTTTGGGTAGCTGAGAAAGCCAGTCCAAGGAATGTCTCCTGGGTGCAGAGCTCTCCCTGGAAACATCAGTTCCTTGTTGTGTGAGATCATGAGTGATTCCCTTTCACAGACTTGTTACTTTGGAAAATTTAGTGGGCACCAGCAGCTTTGGCTTGGTGAGCCTCTAATCTCCTTCAACCTTGCAAATAGTATTTTAAATCCTCAACTCACCTTCATGTGCCTCTTCTTGTTTGCTTTGGCTGTCAGGGAAATGCCTTAGCTAAACATTTTCAGGCATGATTTCTAATCCAGGGGCTATCCTTTAGTGTGAGGCTGTGCCTTCCATCAGACCAGCTTGCTGGCTATGGTGGCTTTATTTGCTCCATTTTGCCTGGGTACTCAGCCTCTTTCTACACTTCCTTTTCTGTTTTGCTCAGGATTTTCTGCAAGCTTTAAACAAGAAAACAAACTATTTTTCAAAGCTCTGAAAGATGCTTCTGTTATAAGATGTGCTGTAATGATGAGAGTCACAAATGGTGAGAGGAATAGGACTAGCTGTCTTGCTGTTTAGAGAACAACTTTTTGCCAGGCTTCATCCACAGCCTTGAAGAATTTGCTGTTTAAAAATGCTGGGTTTCCCCTCAGAGTTTAGAAATTCAGGCCTGAATTTGCAGAAGGTAACAGTAATTTGAGGCCCTAAATTGGGCTAGAAAGTGTTTTTTTTACTTTTAGGAAAAGTTGAACAGTATTTTACTTTATGCTTTTTGCAAATTCAGAATGGAAGTTGAGAATAGGAGGCAGGTTGCAAGCAACAGATGTAATGAGCTGCAGACCCTAAGCACAATTAACTGCAGGGCTGAGAGGTTTGGTAGCTGAAGTCTCACACTGACTGTGGATGATAGGAGAACCTCACAGCTGCCAAAAGTTCCTTCTCCCTTTCTCAGTAAGATAAGTGAAGAAACAACTGCTTTGGGACCCCATGGTACATTCAGCCTGGGCAGCCTAACTTGCTCCCTCTGATTATTAATAAAGTCAGGGGAAAGATGACTGGTGCAACTGCTGGGTACCCGGCACGTGCCAAAGAGGGGTGGGTGCTTTTTTCCCAACTTTAGAGGTAGGTGTCAATTTAAAATTGAGACAGTGGAGGCCAGTCAAGCATCTCAAATCATACTAGACAACTGTGTAGGCAGGTTGGTGCTGAATACAATTGGGGTGAATAATTCCTAGGAGGCACCTATTTTTCTCTGATGATTACTAAGGAAGCTTAGAATTTGACAAGTGGCCTTTAGACGTATAAATTTGTGTGAGCTGTAGCTGTAGATGACTACATTAAACATGTACAAAGGCAGGTGGAAATAGATGGCCTTAAGCATTGCTCAGCTCGCAGAGGTGGTTACTGGAGATTGAGGACAGAGAGAGCTTTGAGGGTCACTCCATGTACTGTTCACAGAGACAGCTCCAGATCTGGCATCTTTCACCACCAAGAAACCTTATCTGAATGGAAGAGACAAACACATGGATTGTATGTGAAAGTGGCACTCCAGTGAAATGATTTTGCCTCCCTGTACACCAGTTATAGCTTTGAAAATGATCCATTATGCTCTGACCTGAGACTGCTCCAAAGTTTGATAAGGCTTTAGTGATGCAATAAGTTTCACAGCATTCACAAATTAGAGAAGGCATGGGCATTAAAAAAATAGTATATAAAATAAGTGAATTTATTGATGTCTGTTGTTATTTAATATAACCTTATTTATTATTAAATAACCAGGGCACTGTTTACATTAAGTAATCAGTGCTTGTTGCTCCCAGCTAAACCTGAAATGAGAGTGAGTGGAATACTTTAATTATTCTCTCTAAGGTGTGCAGTTCTGTGACTCTGTCTTGCCTGGATGTATGAGGCTACTTTTGGCTATTTTTGAGGATGTGAGGCCTTGTTTAGAACTCACTGACCTTGGTAAGAACTCACATTTCAGCTGATCTACTGTAACTGCCTGGGAACAGGCTCTTTTCCCCTGCAGATGCAGGTGCCTAACTACGTTCCCACTTTGGCTGATGCCAGTTCATGGGGCAGTAAGGCAATGCATGCCAGGAGTCATCTCAGGTGGCCTTGCACTGACTGTGTGTGCCTGAGCAGTGCCACCCCACACAGGCACATGTTTACACACAGGCATGACTGGACATAGGTGTGCAGATTCACACAAGTTTTATTTTTGCAAACATGATGCTTTAAAATTAAAGACTAGTAATTAAATGGGAGTCATTGGGGGGGGGGGTTTTGGAAGTTGCATGGTAAAAATAGTAATTTTTACAAATCCTGCAGCAAGACAGGCTCAGTTGACCTCGCAGAGCTGATCCACTAACTGCTCTCCTGTCCTCTTGCTTAAGGATTGCAAAACCAGAAAAGTACTCAGTACGGAGGAGCTGGGAGAACAAAATGCCCCAAAGGCACGGCCCTGATCTTATGTGCCCACTCAAGCCTGAGGAAAAATTTTGCTGATTTCAGTCAGGTTTATGTCAGCCCCTTGGGTGATCTTATTCAAAATTAATAAACTTGTTGTCTGATAGACTTGTATTACATTGGGGATTTTACCACTTAATTGCAGACAGTTGTTTGCTATCTTCTTCAGAGACTGGCATTCTCTGGCCATTGAGTGGACAGCTGTTGTACTGACTCTAGAAGTGGCCAGCAGCTTCTGGATATGAGGCATTGATTTGCTGCTTGAAATTCTCAAACCAGATTATTTTCTCTTTAAAATTCAGGTAAATGTATTCCCATTCAGATTATACCTACATTCATTGTAGTTTAGGTTTTGAAATCTCCCCCCATTTCTAAACCAAAATACTTTCATGTTTCCAGGGGTTAAAACATCTTCCTGCCATCACCTTGCCTCAAATGCTTTTTACTCTCGAGCCTGTGATTTTTGCAATTCTGCTGTGAATTTTGCAGCTTGAGCTCAGATCCCAGTGTTTTGGCAACACTCCTGCCTGTGTGTGAGGGAATCCAAGCTGCAATATCACTCAAACCTTCTAGTTTTACACACTACCTTACATCTCTGTAGAGCAACCCAGTGCTTCAGTATCCCTGTTCTCTTGAAATCCACTGAGCTGGCAAAGACCACAGCGTGTTACAGCTGCTACAATTCAGCAGAGCTGTGGTTGGCTGGTGCAGGAAATTACTTTTGGTCTGAGCAGGTGCAGGGCACATGATGGCTTTTAGCAATGTAGCTGTGTGCACTGAATAAAACTAGCCCTTGGAGGCTACCTTGAATGAGGAATAATACATTTTATTAAGAATAATTGGGTTAGAGGTAAGATGATGTGTGCAGTAATTTGTGCTTGTCTGGCCTGGGTGATGCAGGCTTTTGTTAATCAGGGGATGTGATCCACTAAGAAGGTTGTTTGTCAGGCTGCAGTCTGTGAAAGAACCAGTTTTGGCACTGGACTCAGAAACGCTGCTTGGAGAGGGCTTCTTGAAGTCCAGTCTGCCCATGCTTCATGGCTTCTTCCTCATTTCCCTGAGGATCCTCTAGGGCCTGTCTTGTCCTCTTTATTCCAAACCATCAGTGTTATCACTGCAGTAATTTATAGTTGCCACCAGCCTCTTCACATATCTTCCATCTCTGTACCAGTCCTATCCCTGCTCCCACTGTCATATTCCTTCTCCTTCTGTTTTGTCCCCCATTTCTGATTAGCACAGCTGTTTCTTTACAGGCACCTCCTTGTCCTGCCTATTTTATTTTCTCCATTTGTTCCTCTCTCCCTCTCTGTCTCTCTCTGCATTTCAATAGACTTACTGGAATAGATCTGTATTAAAAAAAAAAAAAGGCGAGAGAAGAAAAGGAGTTATCTGGTTCCAGGGGAATGATGAGGAACAGATTCTGCCTAACTTTCCAGAGCAGTACCCTCACATGTGCAAGCATGGGAAAGTTCTGTGATCTTTCAGCACAAGCAGAATTTTCAGAGCTTTTGTGACCATCTTCTGGTGGAACACTGCCCCCGCGTTCCTCCCGAGATAGGAAGGCTGTGCGGCTGAGGGCACTGGGCTCCTGGGCACATCACCTTGACAAGTGATGCTCTAGGCATTCAGCAGGCACCTCATAAACAAGGGGCAGCCTCAGAAGATATCCTGGGGTACAGCTTGGCTGCCATGTGCACTCAGCAGAGGAGCTGTGGCTCTAGCTTAGCTCTTTACCATCCCCTTCCAACCATGTCATTGGTGATTGCTTTCTCTGTCCTCCCTTTCCCTGTGCACGCTTGCTCTGAGCATTCCCTGTGTCTTGGTGTTCCCACAGCAATCTGTAGAAGGTACAGCCCTGGAGCAGAGGTTGACTCCAGCACCTGTTGGACAGGAGATGAGCTCTGCTGAGGGCAGTTCTGTACAGTCCCTGGGAAGGACACAGCACATCAGGGTGGGTACTCTGAAAATAGCTGCATGTACTTACCATGGTTGCTTCAAGCTTCTCTCTTGAACATAGGGAAGACACTACACAGGAACATTATAGTGATGTTTGGTAAATGATTTTTGCTGTTTAATGCCCTAAACAAATGATAAGTCAAAGTGCTAACACCTTGTGCTATGCATGCTGAGCCCTGGAGTTTTGTTCAAATCTCCTCACGTGAAGTCTCGGCCTCTGATGTGTAAAGAGAACATGAAAGTTTACTGTGTAAGCCCTGTGTGGATTATGACCAGAAAGAAAGAGCTTTTATTTGTACCAAACAAATGAGAAAGAAGGTGAATTTCACAAGGTGTTACAAGTGAAGAGAGGAAACGAAAAGATTACCAAGAGTCATGAATTTTGTTTTTTTATTATGTATATTTTCATTAGAAAACAATCTTGAACACCCAGGAATAGTTTTCTAATAAACGTAAGCTCATGAAGAGCACTTGGAAGTTTCCATTCTGGGTTCAGGAGAATGACGGGACAGTAACACAGTCGACATGGTCATTCCTCTTAGTCAACCCCTCCCTTGTGGCTGATTTTTTCTTACATTGCAGCCTTCCCTTCCCTGTGCTTCCTGCCCTGGACAAAACCACCCCCTCCCTCCCAACCCCACAGACATCTCTGCAGTAGTCTCAAAGAGAGTATTTCTGCATGGACACACCATTGACTCATCTCAGCCCTCAGTGAACATAGTGATTTCTTGCAGGCCTGAAAGACGACCTCAGCAACAGACCTGGGGGATCCATGCAGAGACACTGCTTCCTCTCCTGGGCAGACCCTGTAGTAGTGAGGCCTTAGGAGTGATTTCAAAGGGGACTCACGTGTAGAAATGCAAAATTTGCCCACTGGGGATGAAGATCCAGGGAAGTGTTCTTGCCATCCCTGCTAGCTACCTCCATTCTTGCACTCAGCCTCTCAGGGGCAAAGGTCCTGAAGGGGTTGATGCATAGCTATGGGCTGGTTGTGCTTCTGGAATGAGGAAGGTTTCCTCCCCAGGCCTGGCCTGCATTGCCTACAGAAGGGTTTGTTTATAATGGAGAGCTGATGTATATGAGCTAAAAACACGAGGGAACAAGGCTATTTTGATTTGCTGCTGTATAAAGCTGGCAAATTCTTGCTCTCCTGTTACCAGAGCAAGCCTCACCCAGGTTTACCACTATCTAAAATACAAGGGCTTTGTCCTCACCGTGTTTTTGGCTCAGGCACACCATGCACTGTAGTTACCCTGAGGCTAAGAAACAAAAGATTCCCCATGCCATTATCCCACAGCTTGATAGCAGTGAAGGAGATGCTTGAAATTGGTTGCTCTTCTGGATCAAGAAGTGAAACTCCATGAAAAAGGGTTCTGCTGGCCACATTAGTCTAGAGGGATGGGAGGAAGGTTTGTGTGCCTGTTAGCAAGGTGTAGAAGGGCTGTCCAGACTCCCACCTCAGAGAGATGTTCTACCATTGTGACCCACCCCTTTCCAAAGGAAAGTGAAGATTATGGAGTAGTGAGTGAAAGGGGAGGGGGAATATAATCTCATAAGAACATAGGTACTGAGATCAGCTGGTCAGAGAACATTAATTTTTGTCTCTCTAGCTGGAAAACAAGATTAGGTGGGTTAGTTAGAAGTCTGTTCATCCATATAGGAAAAAGAACCTCTGTAAAGTGTGGTAGAAAAACTCCCAGAGATGTGTGGCAGGCTGGATTTTAAAGGCAAGCTCTGCTGTGAAGAAGGCCAAAGAGCTGAGTAGCTCTCTCACCAAACTGAGCTGTGAAACGGATGAGACAGGTCACTTGCAGGGACACGATGGGCATGTGCAATTTTTGTGATTATTAATATCATAATCTGTATCAGCTGATCAAAGCTGCCCAAGAGTGACTTGCTAACAACAGGTGGTGATCCTGCCAGAGGAGTGCAGCTGGAGGCAAACAGCCTGATGCCAGCTATCGCATCCAGACGAGAGCTCTGGTCCTCTGGAGAAGGCTGCACTCTAGGGAATCTCCTTGAGCAGACTCAGTTGTTGAGACTTTCTTTGAGCAACCAGGGAACTGAATGTGATATCCTGATTCTGTTTGGTAAAGCACATCTTGATGCATAACATAACATATAAAGGAGCATCTTCCCCTAGTACCTCTTCCCTACTGTTACTTCTTTAAGACTTGGGTCTTTTAATTTCCTCCTTTTTAATTTTCCTTTTTAAATTTCTTTTTAAAAAATAAGAAATATGGGGGAAAGTACTGAAAATGTGGCTTGGAAAATAATTTGTGTCTGAGTTCTTGTTCCATTCAGAAATCCATCTCTTCTCAAACAGTTGTGATGGCAGGTGTTTGTGCTTTTGCATCATTGTGCTTGTTTGAGTATGGCTCAGATAAGTTTGAGGGGTCTTCAGTCTGTTTCCTGCTGCTGGAGCTGAATGTCTGTTTTCCACATACTTCTGTCTTAATTAAACGCTACACAATAATAAGCATGAACCAAAGGTAGGCCAAAAGTAGCATAAAAGCATTTCCCTCTTCTGTCTTCTCTTTGCCTGAAGTCAAACCCTATGTCACATTTTCCACACAGCAACTCCCTAGCTCCTGTCAAGACTTATTCAAAAATCAAGTATCCCTTCAGGTTTATTTAAGATTTTTTCTCTTCTCTATGTTTTCAGGATAACATTTATAAATATATATGTATATGTTTACACATATTTTATCTTGCAATTCCAGTTCTGGAAGCGAAAACATCATTCTTTCATCAAAGGAGAAATTCACCCACTGACCTGGAGGTAATTTGAATAATGAACTAAGATAGTTTTTGATGTTTGTGTAAACAGCACAGAACCGTCAGATTCTGCTCTCCTTGCACCCAGCGTGATAGATGTGAGATCAAAGACTGCCTGCAGTAACTGCTGCATGTCAGACTTGCATTACTGAGGGAAATATTCCTAGAGCCACTGGTCCCTTGCTGCCAAATGGAGGAAACCAATTGGTGTTTTCACCATATTTCCTTCAACATGTACGAAATGGTGAAGGTGAATGCAATAGGCTCCTACACTTGCTAGTCCTCTCAGGATTCGAATGTCATTGTTTATCAGTGGAATGAATTTGCCTGTCTGGAAACATGAAGGATGTAGAAGACTTAAAAACTAGTCTAGGAGGAATTCTGTGTCTGCTCAGGAGATCTTCAGGGCCAGAGTCTAGGGATGGCAGAGGGGGTGAGGCATTTGTTGCTTCAGGAATGAGAAGCAGCGGTCACAGGGAAGGTGACAGTGGAGGGGAGATCAGGATACTCAGCCAGTAGTCACTACGGCAATTGCCCTGCTGACTGTTCTCCTCCAAGTGCTTGACCAACATAAAAGAGCAAGAGGAAGGAACAGTTCTTCTGACCATGAGTTCTCACAAGGAGATGTGCAGCAATCCTGGTGGACGAACCACAGGCTGGAAGTGCTAATGGTGCAGCCTCATCCTACACCGAAGAGCAGGAGTGCTTTGCTAAGTCAAAATAATCTTTTTCTCTCAAGGAAAACAAAGAGAGGATGCCTGAATGACTGACCACCACTTACGGACACTGCATGGTCTTCAAAACTGGAAAAGTCTTCAGAACTGCCCTCCAGCTACAGCCATTGGCTCTAGTGTTTTACTGCTGCCAGATCAAGGGCTTTGAGGAGGGCCAGGGATCTGGCAGGCATGAGTGGTATTTTCCTGTCTCCCTGAGTGAAAACAGGACAGCCAACACTTCTCTTGATTCGAATCTAAGGCTGCTGACTTCCTCTTTCCTTGGGTCGCCCATCCCATCATAGTAAGGTAAAACAAGGACCTCTTCACCACCTTGCTTGGGAAACCACAACAGGAAAAACACCTGATTTGGCTGAAAAACAGCCCATAATTTCTTACATTTTAAATAGGAAATCAAGTGTTAGCTGGGTGTATGGGTTTTGCCAGCATTAGTGGTTTGCTTGTAGCAACCAATTAACAGCAGGCACTGAGACTGGCAAAGCAAATATATATCAAAGACTGATGGTTATAGAGTTTGACTTATTGATACAGACTCTTAATTGTCCCTGTGTTCTCTGGTGACCCTTGGGTCAGTGCATGTGCTCGACCCCTTGCAGGCACGGAGGAAGAGGGTTTGAACTCGGCAGTATTTACCAAGAGACAGGATGGCAGGAATGGAAGAGCTGTGGAAGCTGGAGGCCAGCACTGATGTTTCAGTAGGCAAGAACAGCATTGGCAACTGACACAGAGCAAAACACCTCTGAAGAGCATAACCAGAAAAGCATTACCAGAAAGACCTGTCAAAGCTGACAGAAAATCAGGGGACTGGCAGAAATCACAAGATTGAGCAGGACCATACATACACGATTTGTGATGATGGTTGAACACAGTCCTCCACACTGACCACCCCCAAACAATGCTGGAGGACCACAAAGCCCAAGAACTGAGGGGTTTCCACAGTGATAGGACCCAGAATTTTCTCCACCTGGAGAAACAGCTGCCAAACTCTGCAAGCTTTGTTTGTCAGTGGAAGGTGATCTGACAGCTTTGTAACAAAGTACAGGGAACGTCTCTTTTGGGACCCAGCAGACAAGACCAGAAGAAAGACATGGGGAAGAAGAGATGCCTCTGTAGCATGGCTCTGCCCCATCTCTTCTATCTGCTAGAATCACCCAATTCACAACTTATTTTTCATGTCTCGGGAGCGTACTGTCTCCAATTGCACCTTTGAAAGTCCTGCATAGTAGCACAAAGGGGACGGCACAAGGAGATTGTGGGAGATGAGAGAACTGTGCTATGGAAGGAAGAGATCCTCATCAGTATTTCTGCCATCAAAACTTTGGGGAGGAAAGAAAAAGGGAATTCAAAACCCCAACCCCCACACTAAATTTGCACTTGTTCTCTCAGGCTGGCAGCCTAGAAGTTCGTAAACTCAGAAGTACCTTGTTCTGGAGTAAACTGTTCTGAAAACAGTTTCCAATGGCTTCCCCGAGTTTGCTTTGCTGGTGGCAGCCCTTTGGCTCCATGCTGGCACATGTATGAAGCTCTTTGAACAAGTTTTGACCTTTCTTTAGCCCCTCTGCCCATCAAGCCAGCTAATGACATGCTTCGTATTGCACAGAACACATACAATTGACAAGTTCATAGTGTTGTTTAAATATTAAACAGTCTAGACAGGCTTTTGAGTCTTAGGCCGCTGTGAAAAGGCTCAGACCACGCCCATCTCTGAAACTGGGCTGCGGGATCATTTGCACAGTAAGACAGACAATAAGACTTGTATACATTGCCATGCAACAGAATAGACCCCAAACCGCCAGCCCTAAGTGGAAAGTTTATTTCTAAGCACAATATATGGAAAAAACAAACCAACAAACCCCACAGATATAGAAAACGTTGTAGCAAATCCCTGGTCAAGTAGGACTTCATGTCTGTCACTACCCTGCACCTCACAGCCGCTTAAAATGTCATGCAATGGAGGAGAGGGCACTCGGACGACAGCCTCCGCTTCAGATCAAGGAGGGTCTCCAAGCAGGAGAAGGCCGATGGGACTCCCGCTGCGATTCCGACTGTAACCAGCAAAAGGGCAGCGCTGCTCACCCCCACCACACACTTCGTGGCTACCGGTGGTAGACTTAGCACTTCAACAGGCTTTACCAACGTGGATTCTCACAACACCCCTGTGAGGTAGGTACGTATTGTTATTCCCCCTTTGCGTGGAGGGGGGATTGAGCCAAACAGCCCAAGGCTACAGAGTCAGTGGCAGAGCTGGAGTGAGAGTATGCAGAGTCCTGTGTGCTCAGAGTACACCACTCTTTCTCAGCAAGTTGTGCTTCTGACCTCATAAAATTTTATCTGTTTGCCAAATTAAAGGAATTTGACTTCTCCGTATTAAATGAGTGGAGGGCAGGGAGGGAAACGACATCATGGGTGACAGCTGTCCCTTCATCTGTGTATGCTTCCCCCTTCCCAAAAGCACTATAATTACTCATCTCTTGGAATGAGGACAGCTTCCAGAACAGGCATAGGGGTGAGAGGCTGCTGTGATTGCTTGCTCTGGCCAGGTTTCTCTCTACTGAAGCAGTTCTTCCAGAGATCACTCATTGTAACACCTTCCTTCTCAGGGCAGCTACTCTCAAAGATGACTGGAACTGCCCCTTCCCTCTCCCTCTGCCCACCACCATCTCTTTTCTCCCCTCTGCCAAAAGCACTCTTTGGTAGATAGTAAATCTGGTCAGATAAAGGTACAGTGGCCTCAGAAACCATGCTGTTTCACATTGGTCCTCAGTAAGCTGACTTTCTTGGATGGTGTTCCACCTCCCACATTCTCTGCCAGAGAAGAACCTGTTCTGTTGCATTCTGATATTTAAAGGGACACTGTCAAGTAATCAAGGTGAAAAATACGACCTTTCCTTAAGCTGCTAACCTCCATCTTCAACATTGCAGAATGGCTGCCATGTTCAAACATAGAGGCTGAAGTTTGACATCTTCTCCAGTCCAGAAACACCTGACCTGTGACAGCCTGGTAGCCCACGCTTTCCCTGTCTCCACAGAAGCTGTGAGAGGTGCTGGTATGATGATGGAGGACAGCTGCATTCAGCCATCGTGCAACGTTGCTTGGCACTGCTGCTAAATGGATGCAGTTTGGCTGAAGTCCTTATCTTGATTTTGGGGGGAGCTGGGTTCAGGCTTGATCACTATGGGGTCATTGTTTTGGGATAGCTGAGCTTTTGCTCCTCAATTAGCTAATCTCCATATTTTTAGGGTTCCTGCTCTTATGCTTCCTTTGTGGCAGCTGCAAAATAACCCCACAGAGCTGGGACATACCCTCCATAGAATGAGGACAGTCAGCAGGAAATCAGAAATATGGATTTCCTCCTGTCGCAGAAGAAAGGTGGGGAGGAGAAGGACAGGGATGGTGAAAGGAATGGGGTGAGTGGAGAGAACCATACATGCCCAAATGGAAAAGGACAAAATCGGTAGGGAAAGAAATTTTATTTTCAAGCTTGTAAGAGAGTATTACAAACAATGGAGAGTAAAAAAAGCCCAAACCCTAAAAACTATTTAAAAAGTACTTGACAGTGTCCCTTTAATATCCACAAATGATTCAGCCATTGTGCATTGAAAGAGAATGTTCCTGAAGAGCAACCGATACCTTCGAGGATATATCCCAGAGAAGAAGGCTTATTAGAAGTGCTACACAGTCAGTCAGCAACTGTGCTCCCTCTTCAGACTAACTCTCTTTTGGATGATTGAATGGAATAGACTCTGTAATAAACTAACAGACTGGATGTGAAAGGATCAGCCTACAAGACTGAGTGAGACTCTTGCAAACAGAGCAGCAGGGATACAGACACCCAAAAAAAAAAAAGTACATCTCTAATGCATGAGTGTCTGAATCAGCAAGGGAGCAGAAACCCACTAGAGATGGGTCAGCTTCTTGTGACTGGAGTAAATGGAAGGAAATTAACCTGGAATGTCTGCATGGAAAATGATGTGTGTGGGTGGCAAGGTTTGGATGCTGGATTTGGGGTTATGAAGGCATGAATCACACCAGTACTTGTGCTTGAAACACCTGCGGAACGTTTGTACAAAATTGCCAAAAATGCCTATACGTCAAATAAAGGTCATGGAGCGCCCTCCCCCCTCCCAGTTCTACCCTCACAAACCCCTTGTCAGGAACATTATGAAAAAAACCAGGCTTTTTGGTGAAATTTGGGTATGCCTAGATTTTGTTAATATTTTCTTAGTGAGATGATTCAATCTCTCTTCTGTAAATCAATACTGAAAAATCCCCAGCCATTTCGCTTCAGGTACCCCATGGTAAATCAAACAAGGCTCCAGTGACTCATAAAACAAAACAACTCATAGCCCTGGTTAATCGGAGTCTGGAAAATAAAAACACTCCAAATATTTCGTTCCCTTCCATGTTTTCATCATAAATCTCACACCGTGTGTGTGTTTGTGTGCGCGTGCGTGTGTGTACGGGGGGTGTGCACAGAGCGTTACCTATTCCAGGTAATAGGATTTGTAAGACATGCTAAACCGTCTGTTCCTCTGCTTCCCCAGAACTCTGCCTACTCAGTTTGTAGTCTGTATTGCACTTGTTTTGTTGGTTTTTTTGTGATTTGTGTTGTTATTTTTTTTCCTTTTTTTTTTTTTTCTTTTTTTTTAAACAGGCTGGAAAACATTAACCTCTTTAGCATGAGTGTGCAGCTCTCCCTCCACCTGCTTTTTTCCTCAGCTGGCCAGGTGCCGCCTCTTATATCTTGTGCAGTTACTGAAAAAAGAAAAGGAGAGAGAAAAAAAAAAGAAAAAAGAAAAGGAAAGAGAAAGAAAAAGGCACACCATGCTCCTCTGCTTTATGAGTTCTTTGTCTCCTCCGCTTCGTGTTAAGGCCTCCTGAATTCCTCGGCTCAGACCGTCGTGACTCTCATGACGAGCTCTCTGTTACTACTAGACTGACTCCTCTGTTCGTGAGGCCTCAGGTGGCTGAGTATATGCAGGATGGTATAAGCACAGTGGTGGTCAGAGAGGGTGCCTGTGGCATGGCCGGCAGCCCGTGCCCCGCTGTCGGCTGGAGCGGAGTTAGTGGCTGTACCACCAGTGGAGGACGAGTGGGTGGTTTGGGAGGAGGGGCGCTGGTTTGTCCTGGTCCCTGTTTTTTGCTCCTCCATGTCCTTTGTTTTGTCATAGTTCAGCACTTTCCACTGCTGATTGACCGCCTGCCACCGTTTAAAAATCCGGTAAACCGAGGGCCCTTCGTGTATTATTAGACCTGGAGGGAAGGGGGAAAGAAATAAACATAAAACACAAACACAAAACTTTAGAAAGAACCATAAACCTACCCCAGCATCTTCCAAGCTCAGTTCTCCTTCAGCCAGTGCTTTTTCAATGATAAATCCTGTAGTTTAATTACAGACAGGCAGAGCACTGGTGCTCCTCCTCTGCTGGATCCCTTTCCCCCTGAATTAAAGGGATTACAGTTTTATCTCAGCCATCGATAAACGGATCGTAAACGGAGCACAGTGAGTTATGCTCCTACAGGAAAAGAGTATCTGTTTACCAACAAATGCCCGAGGTTTATCTCTCGCTGGGCTAATTTTGCATACTGCATAGGCATGATTCACCGAGCTCAGGCGTGTGTTTGGAGGGGGTGTAACTGGAGCTGACGTGGCAGTGACGGCTGCTGCACCAGCGCCGTGTGTGCGCAGCCCGTATCTCTCCCCACACACACAGGAGCAGAGCAGACACACATGTGGAGGCCAGAGGCAGCAACTGAGTGGGAAAAGAAGCCTGTCTATACCCGTAAGTAGTTTGTTATCCAAGGCAAAGTTTTTGCGCACCTCCAGAGCAGGTACCTCATCGAACATCACTGCCTCCTTTCAAGGGGGAGCTCAGCACGCTTGACAGAAAGGGCAGAGGAGCTCCCAGTGTGTGCAGAGTGTGCAGGCAGTGCCTGTGTCCTGCTGCCCATCCAAATGCACAGAGCTGATGTCCGGGGACAGCTCTGGCCTGTAGGACACCACACTGCTAATGGTCTCCGCGTTCAAAAGGGAAGGAGCAGCTCAGGCCCTTCAGTAACCCAGCAGTTATCTCGTCTCCCAGCTGCCTCCATCATCCTCCCCACCCTTGCAAGGACTATGGAATTGAATAATTTTAGTTGCTTGGATGATGACAGTACTTGAGTATTAAGCTCTGCTACTATTATCGGAGTTGTCAGACTCTGGCTAGACCCTTTGGAAGCACTAGGTCTAGCAGTGGCTGCAACACAGGTCTTCTTCTCCACTGAAGCTGGAGGAAGCTGCAACATCTCCTGTAGACTGGCTTAGTTGGCACACGGTAATGTATCTCACAGGCTTTGCTACAGATGTGGAATGAGGCGGGTCTGAGTGTCCTTGCTTTGCAGCCATCCGTCTCTTAGGAAAGTGACTTTGTGTCCCATGTAACTGAAGCCAGACTAGCAGGCACGACTGGGTGAGTTAGCACCTGGATGGCTTCATTGTCCTTAATGATGATGGCTTCACCATTCTGGGTCTGGATCAAGATTATCAAAAACATTTCTAAGAAGAATAGCTCTCTTGCCTTCCTGTTGCAAGCATAAAAATACAAGAACAAAAGACTCGCAAGAATCAAAACCATGCCTAAACAAAGAGGCTGACTTGACCAACAACGCATAGAGAGATGATGGGCCCCATAGAATAAAGTGGTTTACAGCTACTCCTGATTAATCAAATGCTACAGCTTTACCCACCACCTACCTTTTCCAGATAGTTCTAGCTTCTGATGGCAGATACTTACTGGAGTAAACCTGTGCTTCATCAGACCCCAAAATATCTGAAGGTCACCTTACCCTTAGGGCTGATCTCCCCATCATTCACTGATGGGATGCAGCCACTTGGTTTCTTAGGGTCAGCATCTGATTTTAGAGTATTTCCATCACTAGCAGTACAGATTGGGTTTCCAGGCTCCCTGGTTTTAAGCATAACTAGGAGCCCTGCTGATTTGATCACAGATGAGCTCCAGGGGGACTCTCACATTCACTGAAATGGGGTGCTGAGTCTGCTCACTGGCTGCAGCAGTAACTCCACTGGATAGCCTGCATGCAGATCTGACTATTTTGGGACAGGGAATGGTGTAGGGCACTACAGTACGAGAGAGCTCTACCCTGGTTCCCACAGGCCACTGAGATTGCACAGCTGTAACCCTGCAGTGCTGCTGGCTTTTCGTAACCAAACCCCGTGATGTCATAATAAAAAAATGTGGGTTTTCCTCCCTGCTTTGAAACATGGTTGAGAATTCTGACGTGGTCTGATCAAAGCATCAACCATAAAAAGCAGGACTTAGGGAAAGCCTGTATGCAGATCCAGCCACGGAGACAGAGCTTTGAAGCAGGCCTGAAGTGGATCAGCCCATGACAAGGGACATTAGATATATATTTAAATGAGCTGTCTGATCTGTAATGAATGAAATTCCACTCTGATCAATGACAGAGCCAGTGTTTCTCAGAGACCACTTTAAGCCTGGGATAAAAGAGCTGAAATCAAATGTTTTCTCTTTGGCTGTAGAACATTCTCCATAGAATCAAATCCATTCTACAAAGTATTAAACACCGAGCCAGGATTGTAAATCTATTCTTAATTACCTTATCACAAATATTTAATGTGCAGCCTGATTCAAGAGGGCTGTTTATAAAATTCTTGTTTGTTTGCCTTCTAATTATAAATGTTTATGATCTTATGCAATTAACTGTGTGATGCTGATGGATGGGTTGCTGAGTCAACTGAGCAGCTGTTTTCTTAGATAGTTTTGGTTTCCAAATATTTATAAAAGTACAAAATAACTTGTTTTCATCTGTATTTACTGGACTCTAAATTACTTATCGATTTCCCAATGTCAAGCTCAGGAAGCTGTAAAATTAAGAAGGAACCAAATGGAGGGGTGGGCATGGAAGCGGAAGTAACAGTGATTAATTTACAAGAGGAAGTGCCAAGAGTAAGCAAGAGTCTATCAGTTAATATCAAGCTGCAGGATGCTTAATGCTCTCATCGAAACAAATTTTGTCTGCCTCAGATAAATTAGACTGGAATTCCTACATTCAGCTCTGTGCATCCCTTAACAAAAACACTCCTCCCTCAAGAATCAGCCTTGTTGACAGAGGTGAATTTTTGAATTTAAAGGCCAGAATTCTGTGGGAAATCCTTCAGAAGAACTGTATTCAATTTGAGGTGTCCATTTAGAAGCTATTATTTCATAAGCCAAATCCTCTGTGTGAGTGTGTAAGATTGCAGGTTGGTGTGAACTTCTCTCTTTGTACAGTTCTCAACAGAAATGTCTATATCAGAGTTTCAGATGGATTCTGGGAGTGTCCTGGTCCTTTTCCACTTCTCTCCATTTTATCTCGCCCTCTTCTGCTTCACAAAATTTGTTCTCAGTGGATCCTCTGTGAAAACCATCCTCTTCAGGTGGTCTCATCTTGTGAGTTGTACACAAAATTTGTTAGTCCAGATTGCTGCCTGGTTCGTGAAATCCCTAGTTTGTGGTGCTGGTGAAATGAAACTCCCATGGAATATGGGCACTGATGATGTGCTGCTCTTATTCCTATTTTCTCATGTAGAGACCTGGCATTGGATGAAATTCCTTGATCTGAAAATTGCTGAAAGATGGACTCTCTTGGGATTAGACGAGACAGAGGTGTATGGGGCCAGTGGGCTTGTAGGAAAACTGATCAAGAGAAAGGTCCTCAGCCCAAAGGCCAGAGGGCTGTTGGAAGAACACTGGCAGATGCAACAAGGGAATTGTGCTTGTGTCTCTGGATGGGGAAGTGGGGATCAGTTGCTGTACCACCATCCAGTGAGATTAACCCAGGGGGTTGTGAGCCTCCAATTTAAACTAACTTTGGAGCAGCAGTTTCCCAGAAATGGCATGCACTGAACTCCTGAACATGGTCAGCCTCTGCCACCAAGTGATATTCTCCCCAGAACTTTCAGCCTTTAATTAATCTTCCTCTTATTCTAACACTTGCCATGCATTTTCTTGAAAGAAACAGGTAAATTCTTGGGGCAGGAACTGTTTCATCTG
Organism: Machaerirhynchus nigripectus; assembly: GCA_013397975.1. Taxonomy (NCBI): domain Eukaryota; kingdom Metazoa; phylum Chordata; class Aves; order Passeriformes; family Dicruridae; genus Machaerirhynchus; species Machaerirhynchus nigripectus. The sequence goes on from VZRQ01005699.1 coordinate 1,284,146, forward strand.
TTTGCCAGTAAAGAAAACCACCAAAACAGGTCTTCTGCTGACAGTGGGTGGCACATCATCCCTGCACTGACACTCATATTATCTACAGGAGGAAAAATCACAGTCCATTCCAGCCAGTTACCTTCTCAAAAAGGCCCTGTCCTGTCACCTCGTTTCCACCTTCAGCAGGACTTTGCCTTTTTGTTTTCCTTTTCAAATGCAATTTCATCTCAGCCAGACAGCTGCCATGCTTCAGCCTGTTTCTGTTGCTTTCATTATTGGGTGTCAGGGGAAGATTATGGCAGCTGTGATCAAAGCTTAATGTTTGCTCCCACAGCAGTGGTGACTCAGGCCAAGGTAAACCAAGCTTTCTGGGAGATAGTATTTCATTGCCAGGCTTTCTCTCGATTGACATCATTGCATACACAAACCCTTCTCCCCCTTTCTGTGAATTCTTTAATCTTTTGTGACAATCTCAAATTTCTCCACTTCTGTTTCCACAGCTCTACCAGCTCAGCCCTCACTTATCTTTTTGCCTTAATCTTATCCTATTTGCTCCAGCCTTAGTCACCTTTTATCTTGACCTAAGAGCAGGAAAGTGGCTGATGATAAACGAGGATAAGAGACCCAGAAGGATCTGTTCCAGGAAATACAGGCTTGGAAAGGGGTAGCTAGCATCTGGCATCCCTCACCATTGTGCCCAGGTCACCTCCAGCTGAGTAGGACAAGTTCTTTGAACAACTTGGCATACTTAGACCTTCCTGTGGCCGATACTAAAGGCTGCAGAGCTGTGCTCTTCAGGAAATGGGGAAGAGGGTGAACCAAGGAGCAGGGAGAGGTAGTTGCCTAATTGAAAACCATGTCACGGCATCAATGGGACTCTGCACTAGGGCTGATTTGGAGGAGAGTTGTGAACTTCGGAGTTGACCAGGCTGGGAATGAGGTACTGTCTCTCTTCTCCTCAATCCTGTTCATCATCTCCAGAACATCTTCATTTCATCCCCCTTTTTCTGCAAGTGAACTCCCCAGCAGGGTGCAGTCCCCAGACCAAAGAGACGCAGATTCAGCGCTGTAACACCCCACCTACATTTCGATTCCCTGATGAAATAAACTGATACATCACAGAATTGCTGTCTTCATCAGTGTGACTGCCGGGTCTAGCTTGTGTTTGGGGTTCTGATTTCTCATTCCTAATGGTAATGCTTTGCACTTTCCTTTATTCAATTACACCTTGTTGATTCCTCCAATTTGCCAAGATAATTTCAAATTTCAAATGCTGATCTGATCCTCCAAAGTGCTTGCAGCCTTTCCAAGCTTGGTGACATCTGTGAATTTTGCAACAGCACATCCTATTTAATTATCTAAGTCATTAATAAAAATATTGAAGAGAGCAGTCCAAAAGACTCTTTACTTGAAATGTGTTTCCAGTTTACGGCACACGACTCACAACTACTGAGAAAGCAGTTTCTCCATTGGCTGTACACCTGCGTTATAGCTATTTAATCTAGAGCATGCTTCTCTGGTAGGAGAATCCAAAGGCAAAGCACCAAGAGCATTGCCCAAGTCACAGCATATCAAACTAATGGCTTCCTCCTTAGCCACTAGTACAATTACCCTTCCAAATTACATCTGGTTATACTCCTGTGCTCACCAATTGGTTAGCTAAAAAATATTCCATATCTTTCTGTGAATCAGTTAAGCTGATTGGCCCTTAATTTCCTTGATCCTCAGTGCCCACCTTCATTATCTGATAGAGATTACATCTAAAGCTAGGTACTCTGCTTGCATTTCCCCAGCCACCTGGCACCTCCTGCATCCTCCTCAAGTTCCTGATGATGAAATGCTCATGGGTCAGCCACTGTTTTGCAGCTTCCTCTGAAGTTCATTAGGACATGCTGACAAGGACAGAGCTAATTCATTTGAATATTTTTGAGGCTGTTCTTTTCTGATTCCGCCCTGGGCTCCTTTATCCTCATTAAAATTATTTTAGTTAGGTTTTGAGGACGGAAACAAAGGCAACATTTAACTATTTGGCCCTTTGTGTATCAAATACTATTTGAGCTCTTAGACTTGCCTTGTTCTTTGCGTATGCTTATGGATCCATTTCTTTTTGCCTTCTGAATCTCTGGATGGTCATCTTGGGGTTCAACTCTGACAGGTCCCCATGCCTGTATTCTAAGGCTTTTCATGAGTTGAAGGTTATTCTTTCTGCCTTTTGTGTGATTGCAGCTTCTGATTTTGGGTCCTCAAAGAGTTCCTGATGCAGCCTCAGTGGTCTCTTCCCACGCTTCTGAGCTTCCCCCTGCACAGGCACAGTTTGCTGTTGTGCCTTTAGTATCATCCCTTTTGGCAGCTGTGAGCTGTTCACAGCTCTTTTATCCTTCAGATTCTCTTCCCAAGAGACACTCGCTGCTCTGCTCCCCTGGGGCTGTTGCTGCTGCTTTTCTGCAGTCCATTATCCTCACATCTTACTTTTCTTCAGCTCAGGAATGCTTTCATTAAACAGTCGCTTCCCGTACAAACTACCAATACATTCAGATTTTCAGGGAGTCTTTGCTTTCTGGGGAAATCAAATACGAAGTATAGATTCTTCATAACTGCCATCTCCACTCTCCAAAATATAATTTTTGTCCCCAGAATGTTTCAAGAGCTGAAGAGTCTACCCTGCATAGAGGAGTAGTTCATAATGGTTAACCTGGAACATCTGGTGCTGTCTTTTAGACATTTCTGGAAGCTGCAAGACACCGGACCAGCGATCAGGGTTTCTCTAGTCCACAAGACATCTAGCAAAGGTCTGCTCTGAACAATGCTGGAACTGTACTAGGAGGGTGTGCAAACTTAGCAATTGCCAGCACCGAATGAGATAAAGTATAAATTGAAAATGTATTCATAATGATTAGAGCTTGAGTGAATGCTTAACATATGGAAAAATAATTAGCTGATTATAATCAGGCATTTTCTTATCAATCATTCTCAATGCACATTTTTTTTAATGTCTGAAGAACTGATTATGTATGAATCTGAACTGTGTTTTGGCTCAGCAGAACTGGGATGTCTGCACAACTGGACTCTGTTGAGTGCTGTTGATCACTGGATGACATGGCCATCGTGGAACCCACGGATCTGGGGAAGAAAAACACTCCTTCTGCTAAGTGCATTCACTGTGGAGAGGCTTCACTGTCACAGGGCTTTCCCAGCAGTGGGATGCTGTGCTTGGATCTCCGAGGCCACAGGGCCACGACTCCAGCAAAACTGACACTGAGCCCCTCAGAGATTGAGACCTCCATGACCAGGGAAGAGCTCCCACCACTGTACACAGAGAAGCTCTTTCCAGTCTTGAGGAAGTATTTTACGGAGCTTTGGACCCTTCCATTTTGGATCATTACAGCACAAACAGGCTGGCCCATAACCTTCAACTGCCGACTAACCAGAAAACCTCGTGTTTATTACAGCTCGTCTCCCCTCATTCAAAGGCAGCTGTGCCTCAAAGCTTCCTCAGCCCCTGGTGGGCCAGGACCCCCCACAAGTGCAGCGAGAGCCCTTCTCCTTCCCTGCTTCCTGCACTCCATCTGGCAGAGCCACGGGAGCAGCAGGTCCTGCCTGGGAAGGTGATTACGCTGTGTCCCAAGCTCTCTGCAGCCATTAACACCCACCCCCAGAGTCAGCAAGAGCCCTGCTGGGTGGGAGATGGATCCAGCATGCTGGCACCTCAGAGAGTCCCCACAGCTGCTGCTCCACCACCAGATGAATGATTGTGGGGCAGAGTGTGGGGGCCAGGGAGAGGAGGCAGCACTTTTATTACTGCTGGGAGTGCCTGGTGTGGAGCTGGCAGCATCCCTCCCCCGGGCAGCGCTGTGATTTTGCAGGATGCAGCTGAGCTACATGGCAAGGAACAATTTCCAGGCTGTGACACTGCAGCATGTCACGAGTTCATGTAACACAAGTATGCAGCAGTGATTCCTGTGTGCACAGGATACCACGGGTTCCTTGTGGAAGCAGGAGCAGTCCACCCCACAGACATGGCATTTGTAGCTGCAGTAGGAGGAAGGTTTTATCCAGCAGGATGGATTGAGTTGACAGGTAGGACTGCCTGTCATGGGGCTTGTGGAGCTCATGGGAGCTGGGGGCAGGGTGTTGTAGGAGCATTTGGGGAGCTTTTATGACTGCAAAGTAATGCATCTTCTCTTCAAGGTGCTGCCTCCATCCCAGGGCAGCCCTGCTCAGCCACATCCCCCACAACATACAGACCGGGCCCTGTAGGGCTGAGCTGGTAAGCCCCAAAATGAGAAAATGCTGGCAAAATTAAGGACCTGACAAGAGGTGTGCAATGGAAACGAAATTTCATTTCATTTCATTAAGCACTCCCACGTGGTTTGTTTGCAAGGGGAAAATAACATCAGGTGTCCTGCAGAGATGTGCCAGAGGAGCTGGGCTGACTCCTGGAGTTGCACAGAGCAACACCACGGCCCTGGAGATGCCACAGTACTTCCAGCTGTAAACATACACGCTACCAACCACCACAACTTCCTCCTCCTGCACTGCCCAGACCAGTACTTTTTTACCTCTTGCCTCAAAACAGTGATAAAAACCACCCTAAACCAAAACAAGAAGTAACAGTGAAAATAGGTAAAATGAAACCCAAAGAAATCCTTGCTCAGGCAATAGAGAAAGCATAAACTGAAGCACTGCTATAAACTCAGCTGGCTGCTGGCAGCTACAGCAAAATGGATGTTGTGCCCTAAAGGACTCTTGTACTCCTGTGGTATTTAATTCACAGTGCACGATAAAGCAGAGGATTAAAGGGCAGTCTGTAGTTATCCAGGCAGCAATAAATGAGACTCTTCTTGACAAAAGCAAGTAAATAAATAGAGATGGGAGCTCCACCAACAGAACAACCCCTTGCTTCTGAGTAATGCCTCTCCAGCACCATTCCCCACTTGTGAATCTACCCATAACTATGCCTGCACAGGAGGGATAGGGCTTGGATAGGGCTTACTCACACATCCTCTTGCTCTCTTAAATTTTCCTCTCCTTGCTTTGTAGCTAGGACTGGGTAGATCCTCTTGGGACGATTTTTCTCCAAATTTAAGACGGATATAACAGCAAAACCCCACATCATGAAAAGGCTTTGCTCAAGAGGTGAGAGACACTCTGTGTGCATGACAGATACTGCAAGGTCTTTAAAAGAAGGGAGTAAATAATAATTTCAAGCTAGGTTGAACAGAGCACTGGCCAAATTCACAAGCTGGTCTCTAGGTGATTTTATGGGTCTTTTCTACCTTCAGATTTCCAGACATTTCCTACAGAAGTCCCTAGAGTTGAATACTCATGGTGAGAAGGGAAAAAGCATGTGGCTTCCACTTCATTATGTTTGCACAATGGAAATGATTCCTCCGTGTCTGGGTCCTGAACCTTCCTATGCCATAGCTAATGTTACTCTGGCCAAAGCACTGCCTGTGCAGTCATGCTGATCCTCAGCCATACCAGGGACACTCCTTTAAAAGGAAAGCTAGACAACACCACTGTGCTGTGCAGGGTTTGGGAATCTGCCTTCACACTTGCTTGGAGACCTGAGAAAGTCACATTGTTCCCCAGAATGGAAGAACACACGTGTATTTGCAGACAGGTGAAAATGTTTCATTTGGAATTGAATTTTTTTCAAATGTTGTATTCCAAATTCTGACATTGAATTTGAAATACTCAGCACGAGCAGTCATCTCTAAATGTTAAATCAAAATGCCTTGTTCAAGAATGATCAAAACATGACATTTGCTTATTGAAGGTAGAACTAGTGCCTCTCTCTCTGCTTTTATTAGCAAATGAAATTCTGTAAGGAAAAATGAGAATAGTTTCACAATTTTTTCATTTTCTAAGGGATGCAGGTCCTGTCTGAGCTGAATTCCTCCAGACTACTCCAGTCACCTAAGTGCTCCTCGACTAAGAGGAATAGGAACCAATTAGGAGAGACACAAAGGTGAGTACAGATCACCCTTGCCATCCCCCAGGGTAACGTAGGGCACATGGGCTAAATTAATGGACCTGAGAGTGCCTCCCATGTCACAGGCTGGCATGTGCATTGTGATTCCTTCTACTGCCTCACTGGAGTGAGATGTGGGCATCTTTCCCCTCCAATGAGCAGGAAGGCATCCCAAGGATGTGAGGCAGAAGGTGTTCATGGTGCAGTTTGGCCAGCCTTTTGTTGGGATAAACGTATTCCTGCAACACACCATGGTGCAGCCTGTCCTGTGCTGCTTTGTCCTCCGCAGCCATGACAATAAAATATCTTTCATTGCAAACCCAGGATTTCTGTGAGATTTTCAGAAGCCCTTCACCTTGGGTGCTGCAGCCTCTCTCTGCTCCCTGACAGGTCCCCACAGGTCTCACCCTACCATCTCCCCTGGAAAGGTCTTCACCTCTCCCACAGAGGCACTGTTCAAAACTAACGAAGGTGGTAGGAGCCAAGAGGACAAGGGTCTGTTATTTCTGATCTATTATTAGCTAGGATCTCTAGGAAGGCAAAACTTGATCCTTGCTTCTCTGCATATACAAGGGTCTTCCACCAGAGCTGAAGACCTTTATGGCTGCAATATCCAGATAAGTCAATTCTGATGGATGCTGAGGGGCAGGTAAGGGTTTTCCTGCACCTATGGGATCTGTCAACACTGAGCTCACAAGTACTACAGCAGTGAAAGCAGCTCAGAGTGGCTAAGCCTGCAGCAAAGGTCTGGAGAAAAGCCTTGGAGAACACAGAAAGGTCCTCGATGTGGCCGTGGCTGAGCAGAATGAATTGTCCCACCTGGCACAGTATGGATATTGTGGATCCAGCTCTGCCATGGGGCAGAGGGACTCAGGCTGTGGCTGCCATTGGTGGGTCTTGGTGCAGGAAGAAAAGCACTGCTTCAGGGAGTACCTTTCAGGGAGAATTAAGTTTAGCAACTTAGCCCATGGGCCTGTTTGCAGTATTCTTCATTACAGCCTGTTGTATCTGGGTTGAAAGATGGCTCTGCTGGTAGGTAGCCATCATCAATCAGTCTCTTAAGACATGATCCCAGAGCCTGAATAATGTGGCTTCATGTTAATCTCTTCTTACCTCTGCTTCTGGCTCCCCACTGAGCTGGAGACACACCAAAGCAGCCTCATCCATTATTCATGGGGGGGGAGAGGGGGGTGTGACCCCCCCCCCGTGGTCTCATCTTTGACCATGGAGTTGAATTCTCTTGCTACAGCCACAACAGCCTGGCATGGACCACAGCTTCCCACCTCCAGGAGTAACGTGTCTGTGAGGATGCAGCCTGTAGTAGGAGGAGCGATGGGACAGAAGGCAGTTGGAAAAACACAGCCTGGCACAGAGCTGAGGACTTTTTTCATCCTTTACTAGATAGCACAATTTGTGCAGCTGGCATGGGAGATCCTACCAGCTGCCTACAAGGGAATTTCCTGCCATAGTGTAGGGGTTGTGACAGGCAGGTGAGTGCTCCTGCCTCTGCCCATGAATGGAAACTTAACCCAGGGACACCAGGCACTCGATTTCAGCAAGGAGTTTAGTGACAGGGAGGCACCATTCTGATTGTAATGTATCACACTTGAAAGCACAAGATGCAGTTCACAGGGCAAAAGAATTTCTTTTTTCCCTCAAAAAATGTTAATTAAGTTGCCCTCATTAAATGCTAAACACACTGATCCACTGGAGCAGAGAGCACCATATGGTTATTCACGATAAAATACATCTCTGGAGCCCTGTTGCAACAGTGGGACCCTGCTGGAGATGGATGTGGAGAAGTAGTGTGGAGCTGAACGCACTCATGTGAAAGCCCAGGTGCTTCTCTGACAGTGCTGGAAGCCAAGTTCCTTCCCTGCAAAGAGGGAGAGGGTTCAGAGCCAGGTCCAAAGCTGTGTGTCTTGGCTCAGCAGCGACACCTGAGCTGGCTCTGCGGAGAGCGGCCGGAGCTGCGCTGGAATCCTGTGGGCACACGGAGTCCCGGCAGCCCTGCCCGCCGCTGGGAGCACACAGTGCACACACACCGGCCGCCCCTCTGCTCTCTTATGGAACAAGCAGTGCAACAGCAGATAAAAATAGGTCCTATCTTTCAGGGGCAGAGGGGTGGCTTGTCTCGATTTTGCTGAGCATCCGCTGTTCCTGGATAGCGGCCAAGTAGTCGGTGGTCAGATCAGCTTTGCAGCGCCGCTTTTCCTGATGCTGGCCCAGCTACAGGGCCCACAGTGATTGCTCCCAAGGAGGGACCCTGCCCAGCTGGATCGAGAGCCCCATAACATGCCCTGTGGGGACCATTCCTGTCTACACAGCCTCTGTACAGCTGATGGATCAATGATTTGCTCAGTGGATTTTCAAGCATGCACACTGTGGCTGAATGCATGCAAACCGGTGTTCATGGTGAAGAAAAAGTGACTTTGCTGCCTAGCTTTATCCCAATCGCCTGCTCTGAAGATAGGAGCTGGATCTGGCCAATTAGCTCCTGATAGGTCCGGTTTACACACAAATTGGGTAAGAAGTGCATGAAGAGCATGGCAAGCAGTGCATCAAGCTGGAAGGCATGGAAGGCTTCTGTATATTCTCATGGATCTCTTCCAGGTATGTCAAAGCCACACACATTTGCTGTGTGGGCTGCTGTCAGGTCTCTCCTCCAAAGACATTTGCTGAACTTCTCTGCCTTGTGCTCTGCCTTTAGGGTGTCATCAAGCCAACATGTTGGTTTGGTGCTTCCTCAAAACTGATTCCCTACTGTGGTATCAATTCTTCCTGCTTTGTACCTTGGGGGACTGCGTAGACCCGAATGAAAACATCTGCTTTCCTTTTGAGAATTGGATTGATACAGATGAAGACCAAGACTCCGAAGACACTTCATTTCTCAGTTTCTCTTTATTTCACTGTGACTTTGACTCCTAAATCCTTTGAATGCTGAGGGCCCAAGTGACCTGGCTAGATAACACCCCGAGGCTACCTCAGCCCGGCATTTCCTCTAGGAAGCAAAGCTCATTTAAAACAGAACCCCATAAGTCTTGGCAAGAAGCTTGAATTGTCACTGTTTCAAGGAAGCTCCATTAATTACTGTTCCCACTGCACTATGAAAGATCAAATGCTGTGGATCAGTTTTAATTGGCTATTGATTTCTTATGTTATTACCTATGGTTGTGCTGAGATGCTGTCAGACGTGCTGGATGCTTTTGATTATTCTTTCTGGCAGCTGAGATTAAAAACAGCAGGCAGACATTTCCTGATCTGTAATGGATTGCCATGGTGTGCCAACAAGAATCGTCGGCTGGATGAATGGTCCTGCTCTGCCTGTCTTGTGCTGCTGAGCTGCAGTGCAGTTGTGAAGGCAAATTCCATCAGGGACCAGCCAGGGAAAGAGCGGGAAAAGCTTCAAAGGGCATGAGGATCTAGGGCTTGCGGAATTGCACTGCTGCCAGCACCAAGGCAGGGTGAGCCAGGGAGCAGGGACCTGGCCACCGACAAAGCAGGAGTGCCCATCAGTCAGTGATCCGAGGAGAGGCAGATCAGATTACTTTTGCATCGCTGGGGATAACCCCCCAGCATGCCAGCCTCAGGGAAAGCCCTGTGTGATCCCAAGCAGGCCGGCACACACAAACTGTATCGGCACAGCCCTGCGCACACAGCCTGCTAATGGCCCTCCTGGGACACGCTTCTCCCTCGGAGCCCATCTGGGGATGCCTGAGCCTACTCTGTGACATGCTCTCATTAACTGGCAGAGTTCCTCCTTGTTTAACAGGAGATGCTCTCCTGTCCTCCTGACCCCAAATGACACCTTTTTCTACAAATGCTGACTTCCCCTAATTGCACCTTGACAGAGAGAGAGGCAAGCCCCTCCTTTCCCCTCCAAGGACTGTCATTTAATTAACAGGCAGGTATCTCTCAGGATTTACAGTCCACCTCTAAGCTGCTACTCTCTCCACTCAGTAACTGAGTCCTCATTCCATCCTCATTCCATTTATCTGTGCATTTCGATAACTGCATTTCTGTGAATTTTCTATTCTCTATGCCAGCTTCCTGCATTTACCTCTCATGGACTGTGGAGAGAGCAGTTAATCAAATGAACAGTCCCCATCTCATTTCTCATTCCCTTCCTGGTTCCTGATCTCGGATGTCTGTGTTGTAGATGACTTCATAGCAGAGCAATACCTATGTTGGCACCAGCACCAGTTTCTAGTGTAATCCAACTCTCATATCTGTCCTACAGACATGACCAGAGATAGCACACATGAAAGAGAGATCAGAATCAAAGACATCGAGGCTGGCTGGGTATCAAGAAGCATTTAATCTGTTCCTCCTTCAGAAACTGGGATCATCTCTCTGCAACCTGTTCTTGACATATGTTTTTTAACAGGTTCTTAAAAAAAATCCAGTACTGGAGGTTCCCACAAATCCCAAGCAATCTTTTCCAGTGCTTCCTGCCCTCCTGTTAGATGTCTGAGAGCAAGGGGGAGAACAGTGTTGAAAGGCCATCTTGCACATCTTACCCAGATGGACATAGCTTCTGGTGCTTGGGTCCATACCATCTGTCCCACTGGTCATGAGGAGCAGACTGGTTTTACTTTGGTTGTGGTTTTTGTTTTCATCATGGGTGAAGAGGTAGCAAATGGTGTCTGTCCCTTCCAGCTGTTTCTGTGGGGCATGCTAGGATCTAGAAAAGTCCAAAGAAAACTAGTATATTGCTGAAGGTTAGTGACTGAGGGTCAAATCCAGACCCCTGGATTTTGCTGCATGGATCAAAAGTCTCTGAGTTAACAGATAGATTTTGAGAGTTCAGCTTGGAGATGATCTGACCATTTCAGAACAAATGAGGACAACAACAACCAAATGATCTGTGCTGAGAGAAAAATATGTGCGAGGAAGCAATCATGCCCCCACCTTTGACTCCACACTGGAAACATCAATGCTGCCATGGGATTGCCCATGCAAATTGCCACAGATACCTCTATCTTGGCAAATTGCTACCTAAATCCCTTACTGACTTGGTAGAGGAGATCACATAAAACCGCTGGGCAGTTGCTGACCAGGTGTGTATTTCCTGTCTGATATTAGTCACACCTCTGCAGAGTTGGTGACTTCTCCAGCTTTGAGAGTCCCCAGTGCCAGAGGAAGTGTCCTGCTGAGCACCTCCAGTGACAGGGTGTATCCTCCAGGACAAGAGTTACTGGCTACTCAATGGATGTGAGACATCCAAGTACAACTGAAGTGCAAACTGGCAGGAACTACAGAGGAGCTCTCAGCACATCTGCTCTTCAGTAAGTACCTTTCAAACTTCTGCTCCTCTGCTAGTGAAAGAAAAGCTTGGGGGTCAAACTGGAGGAAGAAACAATTGGAATTCATACAATTACTGTAGGACCCATAGGATAACATTCTGCTAGTTAAGGCTGCCCATCCTGTTACCAAAAATGTACAGACAACATCTTACAGCATTTTACATTAAAAAAAACAAGTGTGGCAGAACAGAGTGCACCTAATGTCCTGCCCTTTCCCCACGACTGAGCATTTCTTAGTTCCTAAATCTTTCCTACCCACCCACAGGCTAGGTAACAAAAGAGGAAAAGGTCTCTGCCACAGAGGAGGAGACACTGAATTGCACAGACAGCACTCCAGTATTTCAAGATCCATTGCCACTATCCATGAGAGGTTTTATCTTGAACTTGCGGAAGAGGAACTAAAACCCAGGGAGGAATAACAAGAGGCTTTGGGCCATGCTGGCAGTCAGGAGCAGAACTTTCAATCTCCAGAGCTGCTTTTCACCATCTGTGATCAAAAGACCCTGCATGAGGCAGCAAGGTTTGGAAGAAGATGAAGAGAGGGAGAAAAGCTGTTCCACAGTGAGGAACTAGGGAGACACTGCTGCATCCATCACAGTTGCACAAAGTTAAAATGAATGAGGAATTCACCTCAGTTGTGGTGTTCATAGAATGGATTGGGTTGGAAGGGACCTTAAAGATCATCTCATTCCAACCTGCCTGACTTGGGCAGGGACACCTCCCACTACTCCGAGTTGCTCAGAGCCCCATCCAGTGTGGCCTTGAACACTTCCAGGGATGGGGCACCCCCAACTTCTCTGAGCAACCTGCTCCAGTGCCTCACCACCCTCACAATAAAGAATTTCTTGCTAATATCTAACCTTACTCTCTTTCAAATTAAAGCCATGACCTGTGTCCCATCACTACACGCCCTTGCCCTCAGTCCCTCTCCAGCTCTCTTGTAGGCCCCTTTACGTACTGGAAAGCTGTATCCCCAGAGCCTTCTCTTCTCCAGGCTGAACAACCCCAACAATCTCAGCTTGTCGTCATAGGAAAGAATTCCCCTTGATCAGTCCCTTCCCCTGGCCCGACCTGGCCTCTCAGTGGGACAGATCAGCCTTTTGGCTAGTGCTTATGAAGCCGCCTGAAATCTGCAGGGCTGAGGGGAAGTCACTCAGAAAACAGAGCTGGCCACACCAGCAGCCAGGGAGTCACAGCTCCCGCTGAAGATCTCATTGGTCACTGAGTTCGAACTGGGCAGGGGAGGAGGAGGAGGTGGGGAGGAGAGCGAACACACGCTCTCAGCTAGTACTGCTCAGAGCTCATTTCCTCTCCACTGCTGAGCCGGGAGCGGGAGCAGCAGCAGCAGCTGGGATTGCAAACAGCAAAAATCGCACTATACAAGCAAGTTTTACACTGCAGGGTGGCAGGGGCAGGGGGCTGGCAGCATGCACATATGAGCTATTCTACAGGAATGGAGACAGAGCTCGCATGCTCCAGAATATCCCCTCTCCTGGACGAGCATGGGTGGGCTGCCAGGCAGCACAGGCGGACGTGCTGCACACAGCCCAAGTGGAGCCAGCTCTGGGTAGCTGCTGAGTGCTGGGCAAGAGAACCCACGTACAGACATGTTAACTCACTGCATCTGTAATGCTTCCCACTGGCTTTTGAGTTTGTGGGAAAGCCAGCATGCCTGGCACCCCAGGACTGCCAGCTGTGCGGGGAGGAACATGAGACAAGGGGATGCCCCAAGTCACGACTCTGAAATGTTCCTGGGAATGGGGTGTCTGCTTGTTCTTTGGCTGGAAAAAAAAATCAGAGCTCCCAGCTGAGCGCATTATGCTTAATGGTGAATTAATGGTGAATCTTAATGGTGGAAAAGAGAAACAGAGGCCAGATCCTTAGACAAATTNGGCATTATGCTTAATGGTGACATCAGTGGAGATGCAAATAAACTTATTTTTCCAACAGAGAAGGTGGAAAAGAGAAATAGAGGCCAGATCCTTAGACAAATTAACAAAAAATTGTAAAAAAATGAACCTCAAATCTGAATCTGTCTGCCCAGTTCCCCTTCAGTTCAAGGCTGGCATGGTTTGTGCTCTGCTGTGTGGGCGGATTCAGCTCCTATTGACAGATGAGCTAATCAGTTCCCCTCAGCTCTTGAAGCTTTATCAAAGCCAGTTAATCATGTTACTGATGTCCGCCCAGGCCAGAGCTTTCCACTTCTGTCCCCTGCCAACAAGGCGACCCATGTGCACACCACACATGCATAGGGATAATTTTTTTCCACTTTCAATTCCACCAGCAAGAGGACATCGCCTATTGTGCCAACATGTGGGTGCTGCCTGTCTCTTTCACCCCCTTTGCCACCCTTTGTTCCTGGGGAGATGTGATAGCTCCACAGCATCTCATGAAGGAGTAGGATGATCTCCACAGGCCAAACTCACGTCTCATTGCTAGCACAGTGATGGTAACAGTGGGAGGAACTGTCCTTGGACTTGGGGGGCCCAGGTCCTGTGCTGGAAGGCTGCTGAGGCCAGGAGCCATTTGAACCTGGATACCAGGGTGTGCAGTCCAGAATTCTGTCCCTGCCACAGGGTCTGTTTTACTTCTGTACCCAAATTTCACCAGTTGCTGCTCTGTCCTGCTTCTCCTGAGGGCTGAAATGGGGGCTGTTCTTCTTCCCTCTGGAATGGCTCTATCCACACATACACATATCCACCAAGTCAAGAGGACTGCCTTTTCCCACTGAGTTTTGGGGGGCTTCTTCTAACTTCACACCAGTGATGGGATGTGGGATGGGACCAGTGAGGGACCCAGCTCTCTGGTTCTCTTTTTGCTTCCTGTCAGGGTCACTTGAACTGACAAGTTATCTCATGGCCTGTGCTTGGGTGCACACTGCTCAGAGGCATGTTTGGAGGTGGCCGGTGTTCACTGGAGTGTTTCAGGTATTGGCAGCTACGTGCCTCCATCCTGCAGGCCTGCACTGAGGTCCCACAGCCTGAGCTCCCACGGAGACTCTGCTGGGGTCAGGCAGCTGCTGTGCTCTCTGGGCTTGTGCAGTGCAAGTAAGGCAGCTGCATCCTCAGAGCTGCTCTGTACCAGCAACCTGACAAGGACCCCAGGCTGGCCCGTGACCTGGCTGGGACTTGAGCCCCAAGGTGGGCCAAAGAAGCGGAAGCCGCTCCTGCCTGGCAGAGAGACTGGGCTGTAAAGCCAAGGAGCTGCATGTGGAGAGACCCTGCCATGCGCGCTATGGGGCAGTCCCTAAATTAGCTATTCCAGGAAGAAAGGAGTTTCTCTAAAGCCTTACACTCTTCAGCCTCCCCCAGACCTCCCCACCCACTTCTTGCTCTGAAGAGACATCCGTTTTTCTCTGCTGTTTCTGCAGGTCCCTCTGCCACCCCAGCCAAGGAAACACTTTGGGGCCACCCAGATGAGTTGAGAGAACGGTGAAAAATGGGCCACAAAAGCAAAGAGGAGGAAAAGCTGTGGACACTCAACCCACGCCAGGCTGTATGGGCTGGCTCTCCAGGCCATCTCCCACTCCTCTCCACAGGTGAGTGAGCAGGCAGCTGTGGCCGCGCTGTGAGATACGATCACCCACCTATACAGACAATGTCCATGAAGCCGTACATTCCATAGCAGATCTGGAAGAGCAGGTCCTGGCGCTGCCACTTGGCTGAAGGACTGAAGGTCGACCAGATGAGCCACGAGATACTGGCGATGAGGAAGAGGGAACCCAGGATGGCCGCTGCTATCTGAACCTTCTCAATGACTGTCAGAGAGATGGCCTGCCACTGCACGGGGAGGGGACAAGAGGGAGAGAGGAAGGACAAAAGAGAAGAGATTAGTTACTTGGAGCACATCACTGTTTTACACCATTGTGGTGTCTCTGGAGATCTCAAAGAGCACCTATGGGCACAGGAGCTTTTACCCCGTCCCCACCTGGGATGGAGCATGGCAGTTGTTCAATAGTGCGTGGCCTTGGGTTTCTTGACAGCACTGCTGAAGAGGCAATGGAAAGGAATCCTGCATCTCACCAGGAAAGCACAGTGACCTGAGTGAGGCAGGATGGATAAGGGCAAGACACCAGAAATAACATCCCCATGACAGTAGATCTGTGATGGCCATCACAAACCAGAAAGTTCAGTTGCTCCCTCAGAGGCCAGGCAGAATTCTCAGCCAGGGTGTCCTAGTACCATAAAAGTAAGTACTCAAAGAGCCAAGCTTTCTTTTGAAGGCCTCACATGAGCTGGCTCTGAGCCACTTTGTGAGATCTGACATGATCACAGCCCTAGGTAGGATCTCACAGTGGCAATGCACTTCCCACAGAACTTGCTACAAACAACACAAGTTGTTGTGGTCAGGACACCCCGCCTTTAGATGATGACATATTCAGGCTGTGTTCCAAGGTAAACGTCAATGCTTCTTCCTCAGAAAAAGAAAAAAATAGAAATAACTCCCCCAAATCCATTCACTTTGTCAAATGGCTTTGTATAAGCTATGTTATAAATATTCTAAGCCTGGACTCCTCTCTGTCATCAAGCATAAAACCTTCCCACTCAGATTTACGCTGCTGAGAAAACTGCCCTATAAAACCAAGAGCAGAAATTGGTGTCTTTAACAAGACTTGGGGACGTGGTCCATAGCATCTCCTGCAAATCAAAAATCAAGCGTGTAAACAGGCTGAGGAGAGATAGTCTCTCCTGGCATAGAACTATATAGGCCACCTCTAGCTGTGAGATACATGCCCTTGAAATCACAGTGGGACTGGCAGGAGGATAAACAAAGATGGACTTCAACCTCCTACAGGTACAGAGGATTCAGGGAATTGAAAATCTTTAGCCTAGATTCAGTCCAAATTCAGTGTTCCCATGAAGTGACATTCTTGTGAGACCTCAGGGCCCTGCATGTTTGTCAGACATATCCTAGGACAGCAGGATCACCCAGCAAGCCTTGTCCCACCCTCCTGCAGTGCAAGAAGGGAGTTCAAGTACTGGGTACCTCTTTAATGCCCAGGCCAGCCAGGAGTTAGCGATGTTTTTTGCAAGGACTTTCAAACCCTGACTGAAGGGTGAGAAGGACAAAAGGTGACTTGTGCTGGTACAGGCATGCATGGCACTGCTACCAGTCCAATGACCAAACCCCTGAACTGAATGCACTCCCCTGAAAAGGGCTGCATTTGGAGAGGAACAGACGAGAGCTTCAGCTTGAGGCTGAGGTCTGTGGGCTGCAACTGGAAGGAGATTGCTCTGCCTCTGCCAGCCTTGCTCCTTGGCTTACATCCTGCAAGGGCAGACAGCCCTCAAATTGTCTGTCATGGATGTGCAGCATCAGTGAGGTGGGTGGTAAAGCTTATTTGGTAGCTGGCCACAGAAATGGCCACAGAGCTGCTGAGCAGAGAGAGAGCTTGTTCCCCACTGAAGCAGGACTGGGCTCCGCTAAACCCAGTCTCCTCCCTGCGCTCAGCTACTCCAGTCCCCTTCCTGCCATCTGCCCCAGCAAGGCAAACACTGAGCACTGGGGACACTCAGTAATCTTTTCATTCCCACTCTGACACAGACTGACCTGCTCCATGCCTCCACCAAATCCAGCCACACATCTGGCTCTTTGTGCCACTGAGAAGGTCACACAGTGAACAGCCTGGAGGTCCCAGTGCTGCAGGGGTGCTGGAGTCCACAGGAGAGGCACAGTGGTGCAACTCCTCTGCTAATATAAAGCAGAGCAAAGGCCACCTAGCACCCATCACCCTCAAATCTGGCTTATGAAGCTGGAATAAGCAGCTCTGCCATCCTCCCACCAGCTCTTCAGCTTTGTTCTCAACAGCACCATAAGCCAATGCAGGACAAATCTGCAAGTAATGCCATTAGCCCAGAGCTCCAGGACTAAATTCATGTGGTGGGGAGGGAGCTTGGCTATTTGTGTGGCGTTGCACTTTTGTCCCTGCAGCTTTCCCCAGACCTCATCTCCCCTTCCGCTGCACGTGGCTGACTCTGAGGGAACGGGAGTGCCGGGAGCCGGGTGCACAGCCTGGTGCTGCGTGCGAAGGCTTTACTGCAGGCCCCTCACACTGACCCGCGTGCGCCCGTGCCAGCCAAATCATTCTGCATCATTTCTCGCTCTCGAGGAGGTAATGGGCTGGCTCCTCACCATCTGTCTGGCACACTGCAAGGCCTCTGGTAGCAACAGGTCCTTCTAAGGTAGCAATTAGAGACAGGAAGAGAAGAAGGAACTGTTTTGTACAACTAGAAGCCACGTACAACCAACACTACTGCTTTGCAGGGAAAGGGAGGCTTAGGTTTAACACTAAATACACTGTCAAAGGGGATGGGGCTCAGAGAACAGAAGAGTTACACCTGAGTGCAAACATGCAAACCTCAAACCCTGTTCCCCTTGGCTGGGAACAGAGCAGCTGAAACACTGGTAGGGACAGTGCCTGACACTGCTCAGCTGGCAGCGGCTGCCGGGAGGTTTGCTGTGGTGATAATGAAGAGCCTGGAGCCTGTCAGCTGTGCCAGGGGGTAGGAGGCTGCCCCCCTGTATCTGGCTCTAAGTGACAGTGACACACACAGCAGCAGTCCTGACTCTGTTCAGAAGGTGGCACTGGGGTGTGATTACCCTCTGGCAAGGAGGTAAATGGGTCAAAGCTGAACACTGGGGAAAACAGCCAGCTTGCAGAAGAATTTAATATTTTCCAGGAAAAAAAAAGTAAGTAATAAATGTTGTATTTTCTCTCTGGCAATCCTGAGAAGTGCAATTTAGCATCCCACATCTAGCTTGAGCCACTAATAACTAGAGTAATTATTTTTCATCTTTTAATTCCATTTTGCTACACATTTTAGCGTATGAGGTTTGCACAGGGAGGAGAAAAGTGGGGAGACAGAAGATACAGCCTGTTACCCCCCTGAGTGCTCAGACAGAAAGGTCCAAGAGCTGTTCCGAGGTGGAATGTGCTGATGAATTTCAGCTGCAGGAGCTGGGCTTGATGTGTCCCTGCACTGGTAGCCTTAGGAGCTCACCTCAATCACAGCACTGTGTCGTTCAGATTTCATAACAGCCCTTAGAAAATCACCCCTTTTCCTAACCCCTCTCCACCCTCATTATGGCCAGCAGACCAGGGATTTGGCAGGTGACCCTATCATCCTTGGGTCACCACTAGAGCTGCAAAGAGAGGTCTCAGCAACTCTGCAGTCCCTTTACTGGCACACCTGAAACCCCCAAAGCTCTTTGTCTGAATGCCTGGCAGCAGACACAGCCCCCTCCCTCCAAATCTCCAGCTCAAATGTTCAAGCTCTAGCAAGATCACAGTGTCAAGCAATCCCACCTTGTGGGGAGAGACCTAAAGCTGAGCCCTTCTTCCCTCAGCTGATAATGACTCGAGCTCCTGGTAGCCACTTGAGCTGCACTGAAGTGCACCTTTAACAACTCAGCTCACCCAGGTTGTCAGTCAGGGATGTGACCTTTAGGCAGGTAGAAAGCTCTACAGATGCTCTGCCAATGCTGAATAGGGCAGAACTAAGGACTTGGTGGTACCAAGCTTTAAAAGCTCCTGCAGGATAACAGGAACAGCTTTGTGAGCTCTAGACTCACAATGGCTTCAGGGCATGCCCAAGCAGCTCTTTGTGATGTTCTGCCACCCACGCTGGAAAAGGGCTCCAACCCTCCAAACTGTTCTGGAGAAGCTGTCTGGAGCTGTCTGTCTGTCCTTTGCTACCACCTCCCTTGGCCAAGTGCTTTGGCACGCCACCCAGGTCTGCAGGTGCAAAACACCCCTCTCTCAGACTGATTTCCCCAAGTTTCCCCATTTTGCCCAAATCACTAAGCTCTGCAACCCAGATGCCTCAAAAAGGGTTTCTTAGGAGCCCAGGTGTGACATTTGTGAGGACTTTAGTCAGGGTCCAAGCTAGGACCGGCGCCTTCAAGTCACGTCACTCGTTCTCTTGGACTGTTTCATAACCTGCAAGTTGTACCTGTTTCCCTGACTGCTTCAGTGCTTCTGCTTGGAGGCTTTTGAGTGAAAACCTGCTAATGTAACACAGATGAATAATGTCATTACTATAGTATTTAAGGCCTCATCTGTGTTTCTCTTTCTTTGGCACCTGCAGTCTACAAAGGTTCCCAAGCAGCAGCATGAGCATATCCAAGGCAGATACTGCTTACAGAAGATGTCTATGTCTTACTGCAGCAGCGTGCAAAGAAGTCTCATTTGCTGGAAAAGCCTTCCTACACTCCCCTGAGAGCTCCTCCATGCCTGCCTCAGGCAGTTCAGTTTATTTTTATTGCTGTATCTGACACGTCCCCTTAATACGCTTCATTAGTATCCTGAGCTGCTCTAGTCAGCAATTTAATTCTCAGACCCAGGGTCACAAGCAAGAGGAGGCTTTTCCTAGAAGGTTGGAGAGGATCATTTCCAGCACTGCTTAGGTGTGGCTCTCCCCTTGCTGCTGTCCCAAGACCCTGGCCATCCTCCTCAATTATCTTCTGGAGGATGACATTTTTGTAAATTCACCAAGCAAAATTAAGCCACTGCTGTGGCATAGCTTCCCTGCTGCACATTTACAGATGCTGTGGCTTATTCAGATCCTAGAAAAGCAGCAAGGAGGAGGGCACTAGGGCCATGTAACAGAAACGTGCAGTGATGAAAACCCCCTCCTCCATGTCCCAGAGCATCTGGTAAGACTCAGGCTACAGCACCGGTATCCTGGGAAATTGCCATTATAATGCACAGGTTTTGAAGTCCCTCTTGCAGTGATTGCACCCATTGCTTGCAGGCTGCAGCTGAAGCTCAGCAGGGACCAGCAAAGCTCATACTCAACACAACCGATTCAGCAGGCTGGGACAGCCAGGAGACATCAGTAAACTTGCCCCAAGCTTTTTAGCTCAGGATCTCAGGCTGAAGTTCAAACACCCTGTGAGCTCAGCCATTCTTCCAGATGTGAGCGTCCTGATGCTGAGGCCAAATATGAGCACTCATCAGCTCCTAACAGATCATCACCACAGACAAAATGAAGCCAGAGGAGAACAGAGACCAGATTCCAACCCAAGCAGTGGATAACTGGGGATCTTTGGAGCTGAAACAGCTCACAATGCAGGAAGAGTCAGAGATAACAACTGTAAATCAGAGTGGAACTCCTCAAGACTGCAGATGGTTGTTGGGAAGGTTGGTTCGAACAGATTTTCTATTTGCTAAAATCAAAACATCACAGTGGATGTGGCTCAGGAGTGACTACAAAGGAGCTGTATAGATTATTAAATACACTGCAGAGTCCCATCAAGGCAGATACCTACTCCACTATGTATTAGCACCAGGGTGCGGGCAGTACTATCACGTGCTTCTAAACCCCTGAGCCTTCAGGGTCCTTTTAAAATCATGGTCTTTACACAAGTATTACAATGGAGGGAGGCATTTAAAGCCTCCAAGCCCATGACTCCTGTCTTGGTGACTGGCAAACTGGAGAGCAAGAGAATGGATTGGAGAATGGATTGGTGGATTGGTGGATGGATGGATGGATGGGCTCTGGACTTCCTGGTTGCTCACAGCTAATGGAATATTTTTGCTCATTCGCTGCCCAACTGCTGCTTGGCAGGACACCTGCTGAGTTGTCCAACAACTTTAATCCCCCAGTCTCAGCAGGCTAGCAGTGTTGCTGCTTTAAGACCTTTGCTCTTAAATGCCTGCAATCCAGGGAGCAGGGAGTGGGGTGGGTTAATTTACAGAGAATAATTCTGCCAAAATCGCAGACTAAAGGTCTCTCTTTGGTATGAAACATCATAATAGCCTGGAGGCTGGAAGGAGCCTGTGTTAATTATGCATGAACCCGGCTGTAACTTCTCTGCCCACACCATGAGTCTCCAGACACATCTGGCCCATGCTGTGCTTCTAAGCACTCCCAAAAAATGTGCAGCAGATGTCAAAACGGGCAGAGAAACATCCAGGTTCCAGGGACCATGTGGGTGTTGGATGTGCTGCTCTGCTTGGACCAGTTGCACATGCTTCAGGGAGCCCAGGGTCTGCCAGCTGCCTGGATTTGGCTTCCCAGCAGCCTATCAGATGAGAGGACACAAGGGAGAGGTAGGCCATGTTGCTGGTTACAATCTAGCCAGGCTCAGAGCATCCCCCAAACAGGTTTCATTTGACAAGGACATGAGGTTTGTGGGGCCTTGTTTGTATTATGGTTGGTCTGGAAAAAACAGATGACCTTGACTTCCTAGCATTTGCCCTCCAAAAACTGTGCTTGAGAAATTCAGAGACTTCTTGTAAGAATAAAGGTGGGCCCAAGTTCCACATGTGGGGTGAAGACCAAGCTCTTCCCACCTGCACATGCTGTGACTTGTTACGGAATACAGTGTTGGGGCATCGTAACTCCTTTGTCCTCTCTGCCTCCTTTTTCCAGCACCTCACCAAATGGTGAGAGCCACTGAGGAATGAGGCATTTGTAGTGATGGGTTATGGGGGGCTCAAGCCCTTAGTCCTGGTGGGAAGTCCTGGCCTGGTGCATCAGCCACTTCCCACAGGATTTTGCAAATTAATGCCAGTGTAGCATCTGCTTCCCAGCAGTGCCTTTGTGCTGGCACCAGACAGGGCACCCAGTCATGCAGCTGTAACTCTACACACTGCATTTATTCCGGACCAAGTGGCTTTTCACTCCAGTTGCTTCTTCCCATCCTCCAAATCTCCTAGTGCTTCTGTGAGAAGTGCTGTGAAGCCTAAGCCAGCAATGTGAAGGCTCCAAGCCTGGATCTGCACAGTCCTCTGGGACCCTTGCTCCTGGAGCTGAGCTCTCTAACTCAGCTGTTTCTGGCACTCAGTTTTTGTGTTCATGACAAAGGCCAGCAGATCAGGCCACATTTCTGACAGGCAAGCCCAGAGAGAGAGAAGCTTTGCACAAGCTCTGAAATATGTGTGGGTGAGGTGGGAGCTTGTCCACGAACAGCTCCAACAAATTTTAGCTGAGTGAGGAACAGGAAGAAAGTCTTTGACCCATTGCCCTGAGCCACCTGAAAGTGCAGCGCATTTGGAAGTCATTCATTAAAGGCAGTTCTGGAGACACAAATGCTCTCAAATTTGTACCCACAAACCTTCAATGCTGCTCAGCATCGCATCCCCAATCTGACACACAGGAAGCATTAGGGCACTCATGGAGCAGCTTTCCAGAAATAAACAAAAGCTGCTTTGTCCACATCTCCCCCCCTGTGTTTCAATCTGCTCTGAGTTACTAGAGCCAAGAAATTAAAACGTTCTGGGTCTGAGGCTTGGGATGAAACTACTGATCTCTCCAGCCCATGGCTCATGGAAAATTGAATCAGAAGCTGTAGGGACTCTCAGAGAGCAGTCAGGTTTTTCCTTCCCCTCAGCAAAGTTTCCCCATGATGTCCCCCGAATTTCACTACTTCATTTAAATCTGGAGTCCTAATGGGTTGTCCCTTTTTCCTCAATGTTGTTAGTGACCTCAGGCCTAGAAAAAACCACACAGAGACCGCAGTTTGAAGGAGAGAGCAGGAGTTTGCACTCCTCCACACACCTGTACAACTGGGCACCATCGCCAGCACTGTCCCTGCCTCCTGGTAAAGAGTGACCTGCAGAGGGCCAGGTGCTGACAGACTGACATCTCTACTGACATGACTGTGGTCTCTAAACCACTGTAATGCCTCTCCAGTCTAGATGATGCTGATTAAGCAGTAGTGCCTGGATGTAATGTACTTCCCTATGGCCGAGGCACTAATGGTGCTCAGCAAAGGCATGCAGCGATTAATGCATCTTCAGGCATTGCCCCCACAATAAATCAATAGATATTACGGATAATTTATTCCATTTTTAATGGTCACATAGGTTTCCCCGTTCTGAATCCTGATTTTAAATCACCAGCCTGTACTGGGACTTATTCAACTACAATGCTTTTGAACTCAGATAAGAAAGAAGGTGGGTCCTTGGATGACTTTCACAGCGACATACATCAAGATGTGCTTTACCTGTTGTGTGCACATCTGCAAAAGTCCACCAAGAATCAGGCTTGGAGAGACCAGAGTATCAGAGTCAACACCTCTTGTGCCATGCCATGACTGTGGAAGAGCAGTAAAGTGAAAAAGGTGGCGAGATCAGAGAGGAGAGCTCTAAGAAGCCTCCATCTGCCTCCTCCATCCCTCACGCCAACACAGAGGAGTCTCAGCAGGAGGAGATCAGGATTAATGGCACAACTATAAACAAGTGCAGTCTCAACATACTGCTCAGTCACAGACTGCGTGCTCTGTTACAGCAAATCCCACAGTGGCTCTGTCCCTGCCTGCCCCTGGAGACAGAGGCGTACCTGTGGTCTCCAGTGGATGAACACATTTGAGTGGCTGTGAGGTGTTATAGCACTGTTGTGGAATTTTCAACAGCAGGCAAATGAATATAAGAATTTCCAAAGACAGAAAGAGCAGACTCCCGAGGGATGCCCCCAGAACCACCGAGCAGAACATGGGGCCTCTTTGGACCAGCCCCTGGTAACCCTCTCTAAGTTTCTGAGACATATGAATCCCTGTACACAGGGAGGGAAAACCACACAGGTAAAATCCACTTGCTCCCAGAAACAAAAATTGAAACAAGAATAAATAGACTTTGAAATGTCTCTAGTACCTTTACCTGCAGAGGGTTCTTTGTGCTTATGGCAATGACGTGATACTTGTAGTAACACAGCTCACAGCTCCAGCAGCCTCTCTCGCTAATCCATTTGATCAGACATGGCTGGTGCGTGCACTTCACAGATCCATCACATCGACACGGGCTCAGCAACTCCCCCTGAAAGAGACAGACAGCATCAGCGAGGCTTCTCTCCTCCCACAGGCATGGCACTGCACGGCACACGTGGCACAGCATGGCAGAAGCTCCCTCATCCACCCATGTGAACTTTCTTCCTTTTTACCTGGTTTGGCTCAGGCAATCATGCTGCCTCCGTCCCTTTTCCCTCTAATAATGCATGGCTGATGTGAGCTGAGACTGGCAGGGATGTAATGGTGTCACATACTGGGGTCTTACATGCCTTGTCGCCACTAAAGGAAAAGCTAGATGAGCACAACTCTTACCAGACTCCAGAGGACCCACACTGACCCCAACCAGTGGACACGCCACTGGTTCACTGCTCAGGTTTCTATCTCTCTGCTACCTATTTTAGAAAGCGAGGTTGGCGGTGGAGATAGTTGTGAGACAGCCTCTGCTGCAGGCTGATGGCCTGCTCAGAGCAAAGCAGCTTCCTCAAACCCAGGCAGGCAAAAGGTCCTCAAATTTCTCCCCCACAGGGTCCACTTTCCCCAGACAGTCGTACTGGCGAATAGCTACAGGGCTGGCTATCTGCACCCTAGAAGCAAGCAAGATGGAGAACAAATCGTGTCCTGGCTTGCGACACAGATGGTTATGAGTGGTGGCTGAAACACTGAACCTCCTGGCTCGCTCCCTTGTTTCTGGTGTAGCTTTTAACAGGGTTTCCAGGAAAACCCCATATTATTCGGATCCATCTGCTATCATCCTGTTCACCATGGGACTGAATTCCTCTCTGCACACAAGCTCAGAAGCTCTTTACAGTTGTTTGCCGTTGTTTATTTAGGTTAGAAGAGAGCCATTACATTTTACTCCTCACTGTTTAGTGTTTAAAAGCCACAGTATAGACTCCAATAGTGTATTTAGCTGTGCTCCATGATTAAAAAAGCTTTTAAAGGCAGAGTAAGAATATATATGGGACAGGGAAGGCTGGATCATACTTTAAGCACTGGGGAGAAGATATTTGCTCTTATAGCCCCAGATCAACCTCATCACTACCACGATGGAGCACCAGGATAACAGATGCTGGCACTGGACACTGCTGGATACGGTAAAAGACATCCATGCCTTGGGTTATGAACCAGTTCCAGCTCTTGCTAACCCTGGCGGGAAACTGTCTCAGCTTCTAGGTCACGACATCAGGTCTCAGGACCTGAGGAACTGAGGACCACACCGGGCAAGAGTGCTACTTCCTTCTGAGAAACCTAATGCGAACATGTTAATCGTTTCATTCGTTTCAGCTAGGTGACCTAAAAATGTCATCTTTCATGAAATTTTAGCAAAACTGTAAATAACTGTTTATGTTACAAACCCAGCCTTGGCTCTACTTGTTACTGGTTTTCATTACATATTGGAGGGGATACAAAGGGAGAGGGGGAGCAAGGAGGGTTGTAGGCTCCGTGAACCTTTTCCACCTGGAAAGGGGTGACATGACGAACCAGAAGAAGGGAAGCAGGGAAGGATTAGATGGGAGAAAGGTGCATGTGGGAATGAGCACTCACATTTGGCATTCAAATTCCCCACACGAGGTCCAGTTTGAGGGGCTCCGGTTTGGCTGTGCATGTTTGTGCCCTTTGCTGAGACTGGGGTGGGGCATGGCCAGTGGGATAAGGAGCCCAGAAGGGCAGGTACTGCCAGACAGGATGCAAAAGGGGAGGGATCAGAGCTTGGCACAGCTCCTCTGCTTCCTTGCTCACTAAACCTCTTCCACACCAAGAGCCAGCCTGGTACAAGAACCGCTGCCCTGTGCCTCTGCTCTGCCCTTCTCATCTCAGTCCCTGGTGCCTTATTTTTGCAACAGCTTCACTCCTCAGCACATAAGTGCGGCCCCAGCACCAAGGAGGTCACACAGAAACCTCCCAGCTCTGCAGCATCCATGCCTTTCCACCCCGCTGCTCATCAGGGTCTCTTGCAGGGCTCAAAATGGTGAATGCAGGACCTGGGCTTTGTCTAATGAGCAGCTGGAGGCATCGATGATGAGGGATCAGGAATGGAGCAGAATGGAGCAGGAACTAAGAGCAACAACCTCCAGGCAGAGGCAGAGGGGAAAAGCTGTAGCTACAGCCTGGACTTGTGTTGGCTTCTGCGGCTTTGTAATAAATCAATCTGAGCTTCTCTCTTCAGAGCCAAGAGATGTTCATAGATGTCCTAGAGCACCACGAGAACCCAGTCTCCCTCCCTAACTGGGAGGCTCAAACAGACACTCCTGCCAGCTCCTACAACCTCAGGATTCAGCTGTGGAGATGAATTCCCCAGTAACTTGATTTTAGCAAATCTAGCAAAAACTCAATTTATCACATTTTCTCCAGCCGTCTGAAATATTACATCCTTGTATGTGGCACACAGCTATTTTTGCATACTGTGAAGCCCAATTCTGTCCACAGCAGGCATTTGTAAAACACTGCCACATGCACACACGCGCACATGCACTCCAGTACCAGCAGAAAAACAAACACCAGGGGCATATTAAAGGAATAAATCCTTTGTACAGCAAAGGAGAAGGAGTCTCATTGCTGGCTGTACAGAGGGCTCAGGAACAGACCATCGGCTGTGATACACAGGAAGGTTTTACTGCAGAGTCCTCTGCCGCTAAAAGCTACAGGAACACAAAAGCAAACCCAAAGTGAGACACAGATCACAACAATTAGAGATGGAAATTAAATCCCCACGCCCATTTTTGCAGGTTTGTAGAAGATGGCTCTGCACAACATACTCTCCAGTGCTCAAACAGCAGCGTTCCCACTAATTCCCTTTGGGGACTGCTCTCCAAAAACCCTTTGAAGGATCTATTTCCCTACTTCACAGCACTTATTTTTGCAACTTCCCTTTGTAGAGTTATCATCACCGGGATGAGCCAAAGCAGCATTTTCCTTTGTCAGCAACTAGTGAAGAAATGCTCCCCAACTGCAAGCTTCTTCCTCAGCTTGCTCAGTACCATCTTGTTCTTCTGAAACACCCAAGTCTGCTTTGGATTCAGGGCACCTGCCTTTTTTTTTTTTTGCCATTATCCAAGTCTAAATTAGAAAAAAACAGAGTTAACAAAAAGGGAAGGGTGCTCTAGCTCAGCCACAACCATTTCAACATATGCATGTAATACTCTTCCCTACTTCTGGAAACAGTAATATACTAAGCAATTATATATAATATTCTTCCCTGTTTCTGGCTGTGATGGGAGCTTGTCTTGAGGAGCAGCAAGGGCAAGGCCAGGCTGAACTGGCTTTACCCTGAGGAGGACAATACTGCTGGAGATGCACTGGTAGTGCAGGTCTGCTCCAGCTCTGTCCTCTCCGTCTGGATTCCCAATCTGTACCCGCTGCAATACGTCAAAGTGGTTAATGATTATCTGGCCCCTGCTATTTAAAGCCTACTGGGAGGAGTGCTGAGAAAGGATGGAAAAAAAAATTATTGCTGGTACGTGCTTGTGGTGCTTGGTATATCCAGGGAGAAAATAACCGCGTCAGGAGCAGCGTCACCCCTGTTGAGTGCTGGTGGCAGTGTTTCGCCTGGCTTTTATCTGTCATTTATCAGCGCTGGGAGCCCATCCACACATTGCTACCACAGCTGCAGCTGCTCACCCACCAGCAGGCAGACATGGGATGTGTTTCCCAGGCCTCTTCTTTTAACTGCAAATCAAGTACAGCAAATTTGCCCACCCAGTCTCCTTTAAACAGGGCAGGGCTGGGGATAATGGTGTCATTGGGCCAGATGTGGTTGCTCCTCTGGGTTGGCCCAGCTGTGCTGACCTACATCTGGTGCCTGGGCTGCTCCTGAGCACCAGTTCAGCTGGAAAGAGCCATGTTACCAACATTCTGCTACCACAACCATTAAAGCAAACATTTTGAAAGCCAGTGAAAGCTGTAGAGAAAACCAAGATAGGTGATGGTAATCTTAAGACCTGCAGTTTTCCTTCACCTGTGCATTTTGCCTTCTCAGGTATGCAAAGTAGCACGAGCATCAGTCACAGGAACAGTGCCCTGCGCCAGAGCAGGTCAATGAGAGGATGCTGAAGGAGTTGTCCCATCACAAGGGCTGCCATCTCTCTCTGGGTGTGCACATGCAGCTGCTGCTGCTCACAGACCTGCACGCACACATCTCACTGCTAGCATTTATCTGAGTTTGTCTTGTTTGCAAAAGGAAGCCAGGGTCATTTAATTTCAGATCTTCATCTGTGTCTCCTAAATATACTTAAATCTTCACATCTAGTTTAAATGCAATGAGAAGTTTTATTATGGCAAATAAATGCCAAATGATTTCTATATTAGGAACATAATTACAGACAAATTAAGTCCAATGGCAAAGAGAAGCCCGTTGTTACAGAGCTGGTAAACTTCAATAAATATGCACTAATGACCACTATGTCTTCACACACTTACAAGGGTTGCCCTTCAATCCTTTTGAACTAAACACATGTTATTACCAGCATCTCAAATGCTTCCTCATGCATGCAGGCACTTTGCCAGCCAGCAACAGGCAACAAGGGACATGGAATAGGGATCTATCTGTATGTGTATGTATACATATGTATTATATTGCATGAAACTCGCCAGCACTGGCAGAAATTGACACAGAGTGTGGACCCAGAGACGACAGGACTTAGGTCTCCTGTGGTGTCAGGACAGCACAGGACGTGCTTACCTATGGGGCTCTGGTGGGATGGCATTTCCCCAGGGACCTCGGCAAAGCTGGGTGCTGATCCCTAGCTGCATCCTGGTAGCAATCTGCTGAGAGACTTTCCTTGACCCAGCTGGGGGAATACCCCGACTGGGCACCTCCCTAATATCTGGAGAACTTACAGGAAAATCTATGCAAGTGTTTATAAAAAGACATCATTCAGACTGCGTCTCTGTGACCAGGACTGGCTCATCCCACAGCTCCCCTGCAGGACCTGATATCCCTGTGGCATGCAGAGGCAGCACTGCCCATAGCAGGCAAGATCTGTGTCCCCTGGGGTTCTATGAGTACCCACATCCCAACGGCAAGAGGAAATGCAGCCCCATGAAGGACTGGAGAAAAATCTAGCTCTGGACAATTGTTTCTGTTGCTCAGCTGTGATTTTAAGCCTGTGGCTGCCTGGCTGAAGTCTCTGGTGTGTGCTCTTGGCCTGGCAGCTCCCTCAGTCAGGATCAAGTCTCTGCAGGGCTCAGGTGTGGTAGGAGGTGTGGGTCCCTCTCTAGGATACCTCAACCCCTTGGCAGTACGAGGAAGCAGCCACAGCTGGGCATGTCAGGCTAGGGGCTCTGAGATGGGTGTGGTGGGGGCACAGCTCTGCTTTTTCATTGTTTTCTGCAATTTTCAATGGGTATTAGCTGTTGTGGCAGCACAGTGAATGGGGCACTTATCTCTCACAGGGTGATGAGAAATCCAGCAACAAGCCTCAGGCATCTCTGCCTACAGGCTGGGTGTGAGCAGACAGGGATCTCTGCTTTAGTGCACCCAGCAAAACCATCACACCACCCCTCCAGGACCATCAGGGGTATTTTGATGACGTCTGGGAGTGTGGGCACTGGTCGGGAGAGGGATGTGTCTCACAGGGTCCTGAGCTGAAACCCAATGTTTGTTCCACAGTGAGTCTTGTCTGAAAAGCCATCACGTCTGCAGAGCTCCCGATGCTCCAAAAACAACACAAATTGCCTTTCCGCCCACGGAGGCTGCTGCTGCTGTGGCACCTGCGAGGGGCGCCGGGGCTGCCACGCTGCTCCAGCTTTTTCTGCACCTCTCTCATGAAAACATGAAAGGTTGCAGCCACAGCTGCGAGGAGGGCAGGGTAGGTCCTGCTTCACATCCTCCTTCTGCTGGAAAACTCATCCCACCACTACCACAAGAGACGTGACATCCGCTCTGAGCAGCTGATGCCCACAGCCTCTGGCTTTACCATGGAGAAGAGAAATTTTAAGTCTTCTCTGCTCTTTCCCGTCTGCAGTGTTTTGTGCCTGTCACCACTGCTGAGACAGTGACAGAGGTATCAGCTCAGAATTTGGGAGTGGGATGGAGAAGTGGGAAGGGAGACTTTCCATTTTCCGAGCATTACCACTCCCCTTGGGGACTCTTTTGTCGCTGCAGAGGGACCATGACCTCATCTGGCTGCTCATCAGGGTAGGAATGAAGCTTGCCCATGTTTTAAGTCAAAACATGTTGTTTTTGGTTGAAGCAGATGAGTCAAGAGTCTCAGCTGTGCTGGAGGCAGACAGTGGGTCAAATCCCTGGACCCTCATGCCCAACAACAGTGCAGGGATGTGAGGGAGAGGCATCTGACTGTTCCCATCTCAAGGCTGTGCCCTGGTCGGCAGAGGACAGGGAAGTCCCAAGAGGGCCCTGAGCTGCACCACTGCACCGGCTGCCCTCTTCGCCAAACTGCCCTGCTCCTACTCTGCCACCTCTGAGTGGGATGTTCCAGAGCAAGACCCCTCATGGCACTGTCCGTGTGCCCCCGGGGGATCCCCACTGCTTATTAACAGGGACGGGTGCCACGTCGGAAAAGCCTGAGGGTAACCTCCATGCTCCACCTTTCCCACAGGGTAAGCAATGGTGCCACAGACTCAGCCAGGCAGGAGCAGGGATGGGTTTCCTCTGCACACAGACCATCTCTCAGCTCTGACAGGGAGCAGGAAAGAGGATGGCTTCTTTTCCTCCCGTAATTGCTAAAATCTTACAAGAGTTCTGCAGGGCAGGAGGGTGGGAGAGAGAAATGAAGACAAGGAATAAAATCTCATTAAGAAAAGAAAGAAGGAGGAAGAGGCTTGAGAAGTTCTGGGTGCAGAAAGCCCAGCACATTAGAGAGGCAGCTCTGGCTCCCTCAGACAGCAACCTTCGCGGTGGTGACTCATCTTGGGAGCAGTCTGGAGTGGTGGCTCTGCCCTCGCTCCTTCACTGATTTCCAGGGGAAAGTGATTGAACACAGCTCCACTGAGCTTCATGTGAACTGTCAGGGAGCTGGGGCGCATTTGCCTTGGTAACGGAAGAGAAAACAGGAAAGTTGCGAAGTTTAATATAAAATATTTGGACATGACCCAATCCCTTTTCACTATAAAAAAGGTAAAAAGGACTTAATCTAGGCTAGGACTGTTTCAGTATTTATCTGACAGTAACTTGGTCATGTGTTTGCCCACAGCCTGGTACTATCCAACAGCTCTGAGTGTTTCTTTGCCACCATTGGTAAAGGCCAAAGGGAGTTGGTTCAGGAAGGGCTGGGTGTCTCATGGCTTAAGACCTATTTCCTTCAAAGGGGTAGAAAAAATGCATTTTTGTGAGAAACAGAGAATCACAGGGCATTTTATGTGCAATCAGCTATGGAGTCCTTTAACACCTGGTTTCAGGCCAGTGGAAGGTGAAGGGCAGAGAGCCATTCAATTTAAGTTCTGCTTGGCCAGGAAAGGGAGACAGCATGGAAAGGGATGCTGGGGATTGGTGCTCACCTGAGTCAACCACTGCAATGGAAGTGAGAGGGAAGGACAGTCCCATAGGGTCCCCTTAACTGAGAGGAAAGATGCTGAACTCCATCTCTGTGTGCAGGTCTTGCCAACAGACAGGCCCTTCTCAGCGGAGATGCCTCTGAGGAGGAATCCTGACCCATCAGTTTTCCTCAGAGCAAATGAGTGCAAATCAGAACCAGTCAAGTCCTCAGAGCAAATCAGTTCCTCAGCAAACACAGGGACCTGCAAGCCCTCCTGACATGTTGTTGTTGCCACCAGCAAACCCATGATGAAGAAGCTGAGACCGATCCTGAAAAACTGTTCCACTAGAACAAAGTCAAACCTTACCTAAAACATGGAATAAGAAATCAGGAATTAATTATCAATAGCCCAGGGAGCAGAGAGGTTACAATATATGATATTTATTTGCTCTTCTCTCTACAGAAGGATTTTCACAAGAAAAATTACTTATGTGTTCTACAGCCCACTTCATCCTAATGTCATTGAACATGTTTTTGATTAGCTGATTTAAGTAATTCTTAGTAAATGTTGCTCCGTTGCAAGGAATCAAAAGGCAAGTGTCTCAAATATCACTTACTGTGCCTCATCAGGTGTGATAATAGCACCGATTAAGTGAAGAGCCTTCAGTGCATAGAAATCACAGTGCTGCACATGTGGAATCAGGATACCTGAAATACCCCTGAGCACTTGGGTGCTGCAGCAAGTTGAGCTCCAGACTTGTCCTGAATACAGAGTGGAGCCATTTCAGCATCCCAGAGAAGAAACGTCCTAGTCTGTAGCTCCTGGGCTTTCACCCAAAGTACTGAGGGCTTTAAGCTTCTGGAGATTTACCATAGACCCCAACCCTTTCGTGAGCTAGAACAATCTAGTTACTTCTGAAAAAGAAATCCACAGTTGTTTCACTCTGGCTCTTCTTAATTAAACTATTTCAGACAATACTTAGATTTATTCTGTGTGAGATACAAGAGCGAACTCAATTTTGCTCCCTAGGATGCAATGCTGGGATAAATCTGATGCGACACCATGAAGTCAAACAACTCTTCAGCACAAATCAAGGACCCTTAAGTTATGGCTTCTTGTAATAAATTTTCAACCAATTAAAGAGGTGGGTTGGGGGTCTTCTTGGTACAAATGGCTTTTTCACTAGAGAGACCCTCAGCTAAATAAAATTTTTCTAAATATACTTCTTTTTTTCATGGAAAAAAAGATAGCCATTATTCCTTATTATCTCTAAGTTCAAAGTATAAAGTTAATGCTTTCAGAATGCGAGTACTGTACAACGCAATTCTCATCCGAGATGTGCTCATAATTCAGCAAATTGAACTTTGCAGCTACTTCCCTGGGAAGCTGTTCATAAAGATATTCAGCTAATGGCCATTTCAGGAAACATTATGCCATCAGCTGCTGAGGAGCAGCCATGGAAAATCCACAGAAATGGATGCTGGTTTGACTCTCCAGACGATAGACCCCACTTTTAAAGACTGTGAAACAAACAGGGCAATAAGCTTTTTGTCTTTTTTTTTTTTCCCAGAGAAAGATGAAAAGCCCTTCAACGTTAGAGCTGAGAAAACGTTTACTCTGTAATATTTGCCTTCATTCTTCACGAATGAGAAAATGGCCAGGTGCTACTGGCAGCCTTACAGCAGTGAGATGCTCCTTCCAAAAGTGCAGCAACTGCTAAGGAGCTGCTTCGCCCTGGTACCAGCAGCTCATCAGTGGAGGGGAGCAGAAAATGATGGCAGCGAGGATTTGAGGGTTGTCATTTGCCATAATACCCTCAAGTGACCCCCAGTCAGGACTGAGAGCAGCACGGTGGGGAACTGGGGGGGCCATGTGCACATTCAGTAAGCGGAAGCCAATAATAAGGTGCAAACAGAAGCATAGAGTACATCTCCACTACTCGAAGGCAGTGTTTCCCAGCTGGGAGTGGAGATGAGGACACGACAGGAGGGACTGTCCCAACAGGTCTGGATGGGAATGGTTATGCAGGAGCTTTTCCTACTCCATTTGGGATGGTCAAGACTGGCAGCTCAGAGATGGAAACCCTTCAAAGCCACATCTGTCTCCAAAGCTGTTTGTGTCTCCTGTGGCATGAGGTAGAGCTCAAATGTGGGTTGCTGGCCTTGGGTGCACCTGGGGTGAAGGCTGAGGACAGCCTGGCAGGGGGCTGAAAGCAGAAGTGAGGTGAGAGACAGCACAACACACACAGGGCTGCTGCAGTGGCTGGGGAGCTGCGATATAAAATAATGAGCGTGGTTTGTTTACTTTTGGCTTCACTAGTGCTGCGGGACTGAGCTGTTTCATTAAAACATGGCCTGATCCGCTTTTCCTTTCTGCCTCCCAGACTCAAGGAGAAGAATATGCAATTACAAAGTTCACTCATGTAGAGCCCTTCAATTACTGGGTAACTCTGTTATGGCTTTTCCAAATGTTACAAGACTCGTGCAATAGGACATGACATCTGAAGTAATTAATTTTTCATCTGCTGATTAGCAGAAATTAAAATGGTTCTCAGAACATCCCAATTTATGTGAGATCAAGTTCCTTATCATCTTAGTGGTGAAGGCATTTCTTTTTAATGTCTCAGGCAACCCTGCAAGCAGAGATGCTGAACAAAAATACATGAAGGAGGCAGCAGAGAGGAGAACAGAGGCCCACAGGGTCCGCAGGGTGGTGGAGCTCCAGAGCCTTGCCTTCCAATCCTGCCATAAGGTCACTTAAATGTTTGGCAGAAAGTCAAAATGCTTGCTGGCACAAACATGCACTGGAGGCAGAAGAACCTCCTTTGGAAATGATGCAGCTACGGAGTGAAGCTGAACTGCCTTTACTGGCAGTGAGCTAAAAACCAGCCATAAATATAAAGGGTTTCTTCTGCAGGTGCCTGCCAGCAGCAGCAGAGCAGCTGCCTGCAGGATGCACTTGTGCCGTGGTGATGGATACCACTCGGGATCCCAACAGGCAAAACTGCCAGCAGCACCTCCCCAGTGGGATCTAGGGAAGTACTCATGGGGCTGTGGTGGGGCTGTTTGCAGGGCTGGCAGCTCAGGGTCACCCTGGGGGACTCAGAGGGCTGCGGGTCAGATGGAAGAGCAAACCACAGCATGGAGCAGCCTGAGTAAGTGATGGGACAAGGGAGAGGATAAAAGTAGCAGGTCTCGCACCACTTGGTCAAGGCAAGAGTGGTCACACTGCCCTTTCATTTGCTTTCTATTTTCAAGGCATCCTGGGAAAGTAGGTGAAGTCCCCTGGGGAAAAGCTGGGATTAGGAGGAGGGGGAGCACGCTCTTGCTTACTCTCAGAACCATTCTCCCCCGCCACCGCAGGAGCCTGGTCCAGAGCTCACAGACCCACAGGCCCACTTAGCTGAAGTGCAGCAAAAATACACCATGGGAAAAGAGAACAGGCAGCTGAATCCCCAAATCCCTTTGCCTAGTGTGACAACTTTCCAGCTCAATAGGATAGAGCCAGAGGTACCAGTGACACTGGCTGCACTGTCCCCAGGGGAAGCTGCACAACATTAATTATGATTTTTTCAGTGTGCCCTGGCAAAAGGCCTCCTGTATATCAAGCTGCATAAATCCATGCATTTCAGTCTTTGCTGCATATGCCTCCTGCAAAGCCATCTTGTATTTTCCGACTTCAGCTGGGGAATCCAGCTTTCTCTTTCACAGGCAGAGTATGAAACAGAAAGGAGAGAAGGAAGAAACAAATGTGAGAATAGCTGTAACATTAGTCAAGTGGGCTATAGAGGCCATTTTCTTTTTTTTACCAGTCTTTTGCACAAGTTGAAGACCAGGTTTACTCTGTGTGTAAAAGTGAAATACACAGACAGAGATGTGCATAAATAAACAGTGCCAGGGCTTTGAGGTTTCAGCACTATCAGTGCACAGATATTAAGCATTACACAGGGCTGACTTACCACCTGACTCTGCAATAACCTTTTGAAGATATACTGATTGGCAATTTACACAGTAACAAATACATCAACACTGAGGCAATGTCAGATGCTATGCACAACTATGCTCCACTCCAGAGGTGGCTGAATTTCGAACAGTGGCCGAATCATTTGTATCCCTCAGCATGAAAGATGCCCTACTGAAATATGAATAACTACCTGTTATTGGTCTTTATTGTGCTTTGTCAAATTGGTTCTCCTGCTCTTTCCCCATGGGATTTGCTGCATCAGATACAGAACCTGTCTGTGACACACAAGATTCCTCCTACCACACCTGGATTAGTTTAGCTCTTGAACTACGTCCAGACAGACCGGGCTGTGGCCTTCCAGCATCCTCCTTTAGCTACAGGTAGGCTGCCTTCCTCCGAAACAACACATCTCCTCTGACACAACTCAACAGTTCTCTCAGCAAGCTACGTCTCCACACAGGAAGGGTCAAATACCTGTTCCTGAGTTCCAGTGGTGGAGATTTTACTGTCTTTCTAACCTGCATGCAGCTTTTAGAATGGGATTGTCCTTTACATCCGCCCAGCTGCTCTACTCCACTTTCTGGTGCACCAAGCCAGGAACAACATGAAAAAGCCCAGCCCACTTCCCTGACAGTGACCTGCTGTATTCTGGCAAGACTTGTTACTCCTTCACTATTGTTCATTCTGCAAGCAGCTGGGATGGAAGAAGGTCACTGGAGAGAGAAGAGGAAAGAGGGATGCTGTTCTCATCGCTTTGCTCTGGGTGTCACAGGTACAAAGGGGACAGGGCTGCAAGTCCCAAAAGCTGAGTTCTTCTAGTGCAACACTCCTGGGCTTTGTTATGCCAGAAAGATTTTAAGAGGTTTTTGAAAGCTCCTAGTGTTTTTTTCTTGCCTTTGCAGAACTGGGGTTGGTAGAGAGATGAGCACACTATCCACACATGTATTTCCTGGAAGAAGTCCCACTAACTGTTGATTATTTGTGTTCAGGGCAGGGTAGTGTATAATCAGCTACTCATCTGCTCTTCGGTGTCAAACGCTGAGAAGTTGTCTCTGCAGAGAGGAGAGCATTCAAGCAAGACTAAAGAAACTCATTACCCAGCTATCACCCTCCATGGTGATGCTCCAGGAATGAGAAATACCTGCAGCAGCCACAGATGCTCCTCACGGGCTGCAGTGTGACGGGAGCACAGCCGTCTGGGGCTGGCATGGGCAGACTGGGCCCTGGCCCCAGCTCTCCCTCCCACAGCTCTGCTGATATCCTGCTGCTGGGTTTGGGGAAGTCTCCGTGTCGGGACCCTTGCTCTGCGTACCAGGGTAATGACTCTTAACCACCACCCAGGGACAACTGTAGGCTTCATTTATCTGCATGTGTCCAGGCTGCGTAAAGATCTTGAAAAAACAAGGCCGTTGAAGAGAAGTTATTGAGCATGGCTGGCCACCTGTCTGCATGGACATCAATCTTCACTGGTGTGTCTTTGTTGCTCTGGCAGTCAGAGCATGTCCGAGCCTAAAGCACTGGGGCAGCCAGTTTGGCTCTGGAGGCAGGTCCCATCCCTGCAGCAGCCCTGTTCACCTGCAGAGGTACTTAAGTGGAAGCTGTTTGTCAGAGGCCCTGCCAGTGTTCTGTGACAGCAAGCTGAACCTTTAAGGAAAAAAAATTAACTTACTACCACACAGCCTCCTAGTAAGGGGGCTTCTCCTCTTCAGTATGTTTACACACAAATTTTCAGTCTGACTTCTGCATCCTGGGTGAAAAGAATGGGCAGTGGCAGAGGACTTTGTTTCCAAAACGAATACTGCCAGCTACCATGCAAACCTGTGAAGGGCCAGTGCTCAGTGGTCCCTCGCTGCAGGGATGGCAGAGCAGGGTCGAGGTGCCCTGGCAGACATAGAACACCTGCATCCACAGCTCTTGCCCAAGCCATGTCCGCCTTCACCTCTTGTATCCACACATCTCTGCAGGCAGTAAATACACTTCAAGGTTTTCTTTTTGAGTGACATTGAGTATGAAATGAAAGCAGTGGAGCCTCCCAGCAAGGGTATGGCAATCATTCCAAGAAGCTGGAGGACTTCTGACAGCCCCAGGGCCTAGAGGGTGAAAACACTCCATGTCCTCCAGACCCTTGTGCTTGGCTACATTCCTGGGCTCTGGTAGCCGCCAGGGAAGATGAGTAAGATCTCTGGGTGGGACCTGCATCATGGGCTTCACTGTTCAGGATCTCCAGCTATTTTGGCCTCCTGCTGCTGGGAGAAGAGCAATGGGTTTTGAATTTTTAATTCCTTCTCTTTATTTCTTTGGAGATATCAGAGATGAAAGTCTGCCTGGTAACAGTGCTGAGGAACTCAAGCACACAAGGGGGCAGGTCTTGAAACGTGCTCAGCTGCACTGCCACGTGTTTTAGGGCTGGCTGTTTTACAAACTGAAAGCAGGGTGTCCAGGTCCCTCCTGACCAGTTCGTTTTCTGGTTAAATTCAGTGCTTAATAGGAAAAAAAGTAATAATCCAAGCCTGCAGCTATTAGAATTGCCCGTCGTTACAGAGGGGAGCTTGCCTCCCTCCTTACCTGATTAGGCTTCAAGGAAACAGGGACATAAGCAGAATGTCGGTTTCCCCAAGGCGAGCCAAAAATACGGGCATATTTGTCACCACGGGAATGGTTTTATTTGCACAGCCTGCAGGTAACTTGGGCACGTGAAGGCAAGGCTCAGTGTTTGGGCTGGAGCACAGGAGAGGGAAGGCGGAGGGGAAGCGGTCACCTCGGTGCAATGTGATGAAAGGGATCGAGGTGTGAAGCTGCAAAGGAAACAGAGAGGCGGGAGCTGTGCTGCGAGCAGTAAACACGGGCTGGCAGCAGCGCAGGGCCCGGCCCGTGCTGCTGGCAGTCGATAGCGGCCGGCTGGGCACAAACAGCCAGGCGGGAGCCTGCGGAGATTTGTTATTTGCTTTTCCCTATGAGGCAGGGACAAACCACTGCAAGGACTGAACGCGTTAAAGTCACACCACATCATCGAGACTGCCGGCAGATCCAGCCCTGCCTTAAGCTGGGTGAGGCTTTGCTTCTCTGCTTCAGGCCCTGGGATTTGGGCGGAGGGATGTCAGGGCTGGGTATCTGCTCATCGTCCCAGGGCACGAGCTCTCAGAGCAGGGCTGTCCCGGGCTTTGCACCGTCCCCAGCTTTGCAAGGATCCTTGCACACTGTTTTCCAGAAGCAAACCCAGAGTATTCCCTGCATTAACTATGAAGCAAACTCAGATATGCACAGGCAGTCACTCAAACCTGCCTCACTCTGCCATAACCTTCCCTTTCCTCCCTGTCTGCTCTTTACATCACATGAATTTCTCTACACGCATGAATTTCTCTTTTTCCATTCCAGACTGTCAGGAGGAGATGGCAACAGACAGCTGCTTATCCTGTGCCATGTCCACCAGCAGTGTTGACTCAGGAGAAACATCATATATTACAGCTGTGAAAGATGATGGGACAATACCTTGGGACAGACTCAGGGAGTGAGGGCCAACAAGAGAAATGCCATTATTCATCATTGGTATAGGTGTACTCAGGCTTTTTACACATTGGTAGTCAGTTATGGAGATTGTCACACATACAAAAGCTTCCCAGTTCCCACCAGGCAGCAGAGGGAGGATCCTAAAGTGCCCTAGAACATGAAACAGTTCTACCACAGTCTTTAAGTACTAATATAACCCTAAAAACATCCTGTCTAAAGGAGAAAATATTTCCAGGTGCCTAAATTCCAAAAATACAGTCCAGGGAGACCCTGGGGCTCCCCCAGCTCAGATGTCTCCTGCAAGGACTGCACAGCATCTTCACAGCCTACCTGCAGCTGCTGCAGCACTCCACCTCTCCAAAGACCGACCCAGGAGAACTTCTGCCCAAACCTTCTCTTCACATTGGTTATTGAAGACCCCTGTGGAAAGCCATTGGGCTCATTTCCACAGTCCTGAGGGCATCAACAAACACACCTGAGTATCCTGTGCACACCTTTTAAGAGTGGGAAGTAAGGTTGGTTTAAGGTTTTCATAAGGCAGTTTCTCCTTGGGCTAGTGGCCAAGAGCAATCCAGGGTCCCCAGGAGGGGAATCTCCATAGCTGAACTGCTTCTCATAGCAGCTCTGGGGAGGTACTTTTCAAGCCTCTATTAAAGCAGAGAGCTGTCTGGGTATGGGTTTGCTATGGGTCACATAGGAAGCTTGGGAAGATTTTGCTGGCTCTGTGGTGCTGCTGCTGCTGCTATTTGGGTGGCTCGGTCCATGACCAGCTCTGCTGAAAACCAGCCTGAAATCTTTAGTGGGGCCAGGGAAGATACACAGAATGGAGCCTGTCCCTAGAAGCAGGATGGAAGGAGGCTGAGCTCCCTTTTAGTCGGCAATGCTACGGCCTTTGTTTGGCTTTAGTGAGTTGTGATATGTTACTCTGAGCCATGCAGGATTCGTTTCCCTGGGACAGTGACAATGTTAGGCTGCACCTCCTTCCTAGGAGGATTTAGCTCACTGGTCTTGCTGCCTCATGGGGAGCAGGTACCACTGATTTTTCTCAGCCTCCCCTTTCCTGTCTCCTCTCCTTGTCTCTGTGGACATGCAGTGCCTGCTTGTGCTCTGTGAGCTTGTTCCCAGGCATGGATTGGGAGTGCTTGATAATGAAATGCAATCTAGTTTTATTACTAAAACACAGCTATTGTCATGTAGAAGAAAAAAAATCCTCTGGCAGCCTGTGGTGATCAGAAAACATGTAAACCCACTTCTCATCAAGGAACTTGCCCCTGCCCCAGGCTGGGCAGCCCCTAGGGGACTGATTTGTCCTCAGTGCAGCCAGGTACAATGGAAATGTAAGCTCTGAACTGAGCTGACTGGGATTCCTCCTGCATCCACCTTTGTTTACTCTGGATGTCTCTCAGGTACAGAATTTCTCAAGAGCAGGTTAATGGCTGAATGTGAGAAGGCAGCTGGCATGAGCTTTTTAACCTGATGCTAAACACACTTCATCTTCAAGCATCTGTGGTTCAGAAGCCCCTCACAATACTCCAGTCCCTAGAGGAGACTTTCAGCCCTGCACAGTGCAGGACTAGAAAATGAGACTGCTGTAGATGTTAAGATTGTAGGTTGTCTAACATACCTCACTCTTGCTGAGTTTTATGCTCCATACTTGTTTCCTCTATCATGAACCTGAATACAGACCCTCAGCTGATGGGAAAGGATTGCTTTTCACTACAGAGCTGATCCAGTTCTGATTTTTTTTTTCCCTTTCTTGAACCGCAAGAGTTTGATATGGTCTTGGGGCTAAAAACAGGTTTTCTGTCCATGAACCACTGTTTCTCTCATGTTTAAGGACTGGAATAATGGGTCTGCTCACATACTTTTTTTGTTGTTTTGGTTTTTATTTTTCCTGTCAGGAAGGAATCTCAGGCCAATTTTTCACCTGTATCAGGTCAGCTGATGAAAGCTCTCTGCAAACCTTGCTGTGGACTATGGGGCTGCACCTACACCTCCCTGCCCTATCCCCAGGCTCACAGAAACATTCCATTGCAACCCAGCAGCCTTTCAGGTAGGCGCTTACTTATTTCTGTGGTTTTCCTGTAATTCTGTGGGTTTGTGAGTTGGGAAGAAGTTGTTGGGAGTGCTGCTACTACTCCCTGTGCTGCTGTGAACCTGTGATCAGGCATCACTCACCTCTGACCTGTTGTCTTGGGCTCCTTGCAAATGGAGGGAGCAATAATCCATCCATCATAATATGTCTTTAACAATCATTTTTGCAAGTGTGACGGGATAAGGTATTGTGAAATTGAAGACTGAAACTCTTGGGAACAATTATGAAACCAGTATCCTAAAGATGCTCATTTCCTTCTTGCAATTCAGTGTTTTCATTTATACTTTAAGAAAACTATTGTAGCTTGTGTTTTCTGAGAGACAAGCACTGCCAGCAGCAGGCTGGAGATGCTGTTGAGTTCTTTGGGATGCTTTTCCTCAGGGCAAAGACTTTTTTTTTTCCTCTATTCTACTGAATGGCTCATTAGATCCTATTTAGGTGGAAACAGTACTTATTTCACTTGGGAGATACTCAGAGCTTTGTGCCAGGCAAGCTCTCTCTACCTGGAATTATTTTGAAGGATGCTCCTCTGCAATACTACAGTAATTGTAAAAAGATCACCCCGGTGTATTAACAAACTGGGAGCCTTGAGTGATAATGTCAAATGAGTGATAAGCTGTTTACTAATTTGAGGTTTATTTGTTCCCTCATGTGTGTGAGTTAGGAGCTGGTTGCTTTCAGTGATCACGGCTGGTTTCAGAATTGCTTGTCCTGATTTAGATGTGGAACACCCAGGGGGGGGGTTAGCACAGGGGAGCACCCATGCTAGAAACAGCAAAAAAGGCTGGAGAGGCACAGGTAGCCCTGCTGTGTGTGTGGCCTGATGGAAGCTGCAAGGTCAAGGAGGGAGAGTGATTATTTAGCAAAGTTCAAAGAGAAGCAATGGAGAAAGTGAACAAAAATCCCTTATGTGGCAAGGGTCCACCTTAGCCTGGATGATGCTCTTCAGGGCTGGGAAGGGTTTTCCCCTCACACTGACTCTGGCCCAGCCTCCATATGTCAGGAACCACGATGCTTCTACTGTTTTTGTGGGTATTGGGAATAACACACCTTTATCCTTGCAGTCAGAGGAAAAAAACCTTAAATTCAAAGGAGGCTTTTCCAGAAAGAGAGCCCATTTGGGTTTGACTTCAGAGGAAGGGTTTTTAGTGCTGAGATTTTGCTGCCTTGCACAGCAGCTTGGCAGTACCTCCTTAGGGAGAGCAGACCATGGCAAGCAGCTCTGGGCTCTGGGGAGAGGCCCTGGTGCAGGTGGCCAGCCACACATCTGCCCTTGCTAACTGAAGTGAATGCCTTTGTGTTTGGAAATTGGAGCCTGCTTTGAGCAAAAAGATGTAAGATTGAAGAGATCACTTCAGCCACCAGCTCCAGCCTCTTGTTATTGCATGTCATAAATTCACACTCAAACATGCTCTGCTTCATTATAAAATCAGTTCAGTTTAATGACCCAGCTCCTTCTGGAATGCTCCTCCAATAGCTCCCTACTTGGTCAGCTGGAAACTTGTGAGTTTTGCCCTAAATTCATTAAAGCTCTGCCTATATTAAATATTCCTGTTGCAGAATAATTTGGGGGGCTTGAACAACTCTTTTCCCCACCCAGAGTACTTCTCTCCTGTGTATTTAAAGGGACAAATCATGTCCCCTGTCAGCAGTTTATTTATTCCCTGGGCTGCCAAGCTCATGCTCAGGAGGCCACCTTGGGTTTGTGTGTAGCCTGTTTCTGCACTGCTGCTGGATTGAAACAGCCCTCCAAGCACAGAGGGTGCTCCCTGTGCTATCCTGGCCCGGCCTTGCCTGCAGCCAGGCACAGGTATCAATACTGCAGAGAACAGTAGGGAGACCCTGTTTTCCACTGTGTTGCAGGATCACATTTGTCTTTTTCAGCCCAGAAGCACTCTGGTCACTCAAAATCACAGTATATGCAGCAAGAACACCAAGTCTGTGTTATAGACACACAGATCCCAGACTTCCTCAAGGAGCTCAGTTACCTTCTCCCTTTTCCAGGGGCAGAGATATCAGACACAAGGAACCATCATCTTTCTGCTTTTGATGTGTGCAGGACTTTACAGCAGCAAGTGCAGGGATATTACTTGTACCAGAAGGTGTATACTGGAGCCTTGTGAGAACAGCCTGTTTGAGGTGGAAGCCTCACAAGTTACTCCTAAAGCCAAAGGGTCTTTAAATGATGGGAACCTCTAGCTACAAAAAGCCAAAAATACGAAAGAAAAACACAAAGGAGCACAGCAGCAAAAGCCGAGATGAGCCGAAGATTTCCTTCAGCAAAGCAGAGCCCTCAATGTCCCTCTTGCCTGTGTTTCCCTCCAAGGCCCAAGGCATGCAGTGATGTTCTAACCCACAGAGATGGGAGGGGGGAGTGCTGGGGAGACTTCCACTTCTCTTTAATGGCAGAATTCCTGTGCTTCCTGCTCAATAGTTCAGACGTTGCATTGTCCAAACAATTCATTACAACAGGGAACGAAACAAACATCTTTCATTTTCCACAATAATAGTTTTATTCCTGGGAAACCTTGTTTGCGGCATAACAATTTAATGGCTATAAGACAAATATACTGATTAACTGTTTCTAAATTTACTCATTTGGTGCAACAAAAGGGAGCTTAATCTTGCAATGATGTGATTTGAATGATGGGTACCTTTGAGAGGCAGGTCAGGATATGAGGTCAAATAAGGAGCTGTCCTGCGAATATCTGCTGCTCTGTCCTTCTGTGCCTCCAGCTGTTCCTGCATGTGGGGCCGAGCACTGAACTGGAAGCAGAGGTTCAGAGCTTTAAAATACCCTCGGTGCCCTTCGGTACAAGGCAGTCCTTCTCCCACGTGTGCTCAGGCTGGCTGTGGCAATGGCAGAGTCACACCATGACCTCAGGTTCACAGGATGCACAAGAGGGAAGTCTGGAGTGTGTTAATTTCTGCTTGTCATCTTTTGAAGTCTATGGCTATTTTCAGACCTCATCCTGTGAAGCCAGCGGGAGGTTGCAGGCAGAGATCCTGAAGTGCTTTCTGGACCCCTTTGGTGTTATCACCCCCCGGAGCACATGAGCAACAGTACTCAAATAATAGTGCTAGAAAAGCAACAAGGTGGTGAATGCATTCCCAAGCACCTTTCTACTGCTGTTTTTGCAGAGGAAGGGCACAATGCCCCAGCTGATGTTTGAAATCCCCCATGGCTTGGTGAATTTGGCCTTTGTGTTTCAGTGTAGCCTGTGAATGTGGCTGGTGGCCAGTTTGATGGCTTATTCTGCAGTGAGACATCTTCTGTGTCCCAGCAAGGGAGAACCCCGAGTCATGGTGATGCCTCGTTCAGCTCTCATATCTGGACTGGATTAATAACCTGGTCAACTTCACACAATTGTAAAGAGGGAGGGCAAAATCCAAGGGGCTGCCACTAAAACTAGTTCATTCAGGCCTGCAGCCAACATTCCAGATGTTCTGAATCTTCTGGGACATGTGGCAGAAAGGATAAAAACAAAAACAAAAAAACCAACCCAGCTCTTTAACACTTAATTCACATACATTTTTATGCTTTTTCTCATCCATGTTGCCATGGCTTGTGAGAGTATGAAAGCGCTCTGGGGATGCAGGCAAAGATTTAAGCCATAATCCCTTCAATTTCAGACATTTAAAAAACATTAATGCACCACAAGAATAACTGCTTCTCCCAGGTCTAAGAAATGTTAGTAGTATGTGAAAGGGAAGGTCAGAAAGGACAAAAG
Organism: Machaerirhynchus nigripectus; assembly: GCA_013397975.1. Classification (NCBI taxonomy): domain Eukaryota; kingdom Metazoa; phylum Chordata; class Aves; order Passeriformes; family Dicruridae; genus Machaerirhynchus; species Machaerirhynchus nigripectus. The sequence goes on from VZRQ01005699.1 coordinate 1,328,870, forward strand.
AAGACTCAATCTTGCTCTCCAGAAAATTCAACAGGAAACCCCTTTTTGACTCTGCTGAAATTGGGACCTTGAAGAAAGTGTCTCCTGCTGAAACATGCTGAGGATATTTTAAAACCAGATTAATAAATAATTGGACCATCTGCATCAGAGTCTGTAAGTGGAGTGACACATGGAGGGTGTCTGTAAATGGAACAGCTTCAAATATGCAGAGTAAAATACACAGTGGAATGGATTATTTTTTTTCCAGAATAGACATAATTATTGCCCATTTACGTCTCTATTGCAAGCACAGTGAGAGGCACTGCCTTAGAGATGGGCTGATTTCTCCTAGGAATGGAACAGACAGACAGTAAAAGATTGTGCCTGCCCTGCAGAGGTGACAATCATATTACTGAGACAGAGCGGAGTCAGGAGCAATACCAAGGAAATGGTTTTCCTGAGGCTGTGGAGCAGATCAGCTTCCCATTTCCTAGAGTCCAGCTGGGCCCCTTTGCTGACAGAAGATGATATTGCCTCTAAGGCCACCAATATCTGTTGAATCTCCTCCCATCACTCCTGAGTACTGTTTGTCCTGCACTGGACAAGTGTTTTAATTAGTGTTCCTCTTGGGGCTGCAGCAGTGGTTGGGGTTAATGTTTCACAGCCACAGCCTTTGTAAGAACAGGGTCAGACCAGAGCTCATTGAAAGAAGCTGCTTCTGGACCACTGAGTTTAGTAACTCCTCATCCCTCTCTTTTTTTCTCCTGCAACATCCCAAGGAAGTGAGCTGCCCAGCTGATGCATTGTGTTTCCTTGTGCTGCTCTTTGATCTGATAACTGGGCACCCTTTGGCTCTTGTATTGGAGGAAGTGATGAGTAATTAACTGTTCCTTGTTCTTGATGCTGGATTTTATAGATTTCTACCCTAAAGTCTCCACTATCATTCACTTGCTGAGCCAAGGTGAACTAGTTACTTAGCTTCTTGCTTTCTAGAAACACACCAAAGGAAGGTGGTGTATTTTTTGGGGGAAAAATGTCTCATTTGCATAACCTATAGATAGTAGCAACATCAGCCTTTTTTAAAACCTGAAATTGAGAGGAACACTGAGAGAGGCAGTGACAGCAAGAGAAACAGTTTGACTGAGAGACAGAGTGTGGGATTTATCACATCTAGTGTGCAGTGCTCCCCTGCAGACTCTCCATCTGAGCTTGGCTCCCTGAGCTCCTGGTTTAGGGACAAGTCAAGACAGGTAAGAGAGGACCATTAACCATCCACAGCAAATGAATTAGTCTTGACACTTCCTTGCTGGGCCGTATCTGTTATTGATCCATGTGGACAGTGCTTGGGTTCTAGATGTTTCTGAAGGTATTTGGGGTGCAGTGTGCTCACCTTCCCTTGAACACCTGGAAATTTCTCATCTCAATGGCAGAAATTATGCCTCAAAAAATCTGAGATGTGGTATTTTTAGTCTTTTTGCTGCACAATCATGCTGACTAGAATTTAAATTTTTTATAAATGCAAAAAATATTTTTGATCAGTTGATGTCTCGTTTACACTAATAGAATTAGCTTTTATAGGGATAACTCCTTATTTTTAAATTGTAGTTGAAATTGCATTATCTGTATGTAGAGCGGAGACAGTCTTCTGTTTTGGTTGATTTAAATATATCTTTACTGTGAATAATGCACTTCATATTTTTTAGAGAACAAAAAAGAAAAATGTATATGTCATTTCAGCTCTTCTTTTAGTGTCCTGATGAGCAAAGAACACTGCAGCATTAGCATGAAGCAGATGCTAAATATATAAATACATGCCAAAGACCTAGAAAAAGGCCCTTACTCATGGTAGCAATGGAGTCTATCTCTAAAAGAAAATATAAAGGAGTAGAGATAATTATACATATATAAAGATGTAAATAAAACCATACAGGAGTAGAGCATCCCCTTGAAAAAAGGGAAAGTTCCACTTGGGTGGTAGAACAGATGAGGCTTCCAGGAACAGTCAGGCCCTAACTTTAGGTCAGTGTGTGACCTAAAGAATGGGACCATATCAGGACTGTTCCCATGAGTGCACAACTGCAGGGTTACCAGGAGAAACAAACCCTGCATCACTTCTCTCCAGGCACTGCCCTGCAACCAAGGCAAGGCCATGACTGAGGATCTCACCTGAGAAGGTGGTTAAGAGATGATGGGAACTAAAAATGTGGAACAGGATGGAGGAGTGAAAATAAGTGTTGCCATGTGGATCCCGTCCTCTCCCTTGCCTCTGTTTTCCCTAACATGAATGTCTAAGAAAAATGCATGAACAGAGATTAATCAAAAGAGCTGTTTTGGCCAGGATGGACATGACACATCCATGCTGCACCATCAGGATAACCCATGTTCCCTGCTTCCATCTGAGGCAGTCTAAGGCCAGTTCCTGCTGGCACCAGTGTATGCTTGAGCACAGCTCTACACACAGTCCCACCAGCCCTCACCATGTAAGATCCTCCAGTGGAGTCTCCAGTCATAACCTGTACCCAGACCCTTCAGCTGATGGGATGGCAAGGCAACATTTGTGAAACCTTGCCTGCCTGTTATGCTCCCTGGTCTTAAAGTCTTAACCCTCAAGGGTAGGAAGCTGGTTCTCATGAGCAACTTTCCACCCAAACCACCTGACCATCCCCTGCTGAAATTCGTGACTGTGGGCTGGGTTAGTCTCTGTAGGATATTTTGGACAGGAGACACAAAGGCAGCTCCAGTTTGCCACTGCTGGCAGGTTTGATAATGGTTTAATCGTCGTGCAATGTCTCCTCTCTGCATCCAGGCATTCGACAAATATAAAGCAGAAATAAAAGAATTGCCTCATTAAAATCTGGTCACAGAGATGGAGATAATACCCCTGTTTTTGTCAGATATGAAGTCACGCAAGCCCCAGCAAGGAAGGGAAATGATGGATGGAGTAAAATGTACCTCCTGTCCCTCAGACACCCCCCGCTCCTTTGCGGCCCCATCAGCGGCTGCAGTGAGCACGTAACATCTCTGGCAATAATGAATGACTGGCAGCGCTGCACGGATCCCTGCTGGAGAGCTGTCAGTCAGGGCTCCCAGGGGGAAAGAGTGAGGAAATGGGAGGATCCTGACTGAAGAAATAACCCCTTGATGCAGATCTCCAGGGACTAACTCCCCACCCTCGTCAGAGGATCCAGATGCAACCCCGAGGGCTGATGTCTGAGTTGTGTCAATGTGGCTCCTTCTTCCCTGCTCAGCACTGACACCTCCATCCTTTTGGCTTTATCACTCCAAACTCCGGGTTGAAGACTAGTTCCCTTGCTCCTGGCCTCTCCTTGAGCATGGTCCATGCTGGAGAGCCACCTACCACTTGTTCCCCTCTAACCAAAACTGCCTGACTCCAACCCAGCCCTACTAACACATAGCTGTGAGGACATCTCGATGTCTTGCTCCTGAAAAACCACGTCATTTGGGGCTGCGGCCCAGAAACAAAGTTCAGCTCTTCGCCTGACAGGACCACCCTACATGGGCATTCACTGGCCAGGATTTAGACCAGTGATCTAGAAAGGAAAAAGCACTATTTTTTCCTGATTCCAGTCCCCTGAGCACTTGGATACTGTGAATGCTCTTTTTTTTCAAAAAAGGAAGCAATACCTGACCACACTGGGGATAAACTCCCAGAGAAGTCAGCCAGCACTGAAGCTTCATATCCAAAGAAAGGGAAGGGATACAACATAAATCTGGATCTTAGAAAAACCTTTTCAAAGAGCCTCTGAGAAGGCCCTCTCCCCCAAGATTTAGTTAGCACTTTTAAATGCACCAAACTCTAGAGATGTGCCCTGGGCAGTACCATTAGAAAAAGTGGAAGATTGGAGCTGATCTGAACCGAAGTGACCCAAAAGCTGCTGAATTCTGGTCTAAAACCTCCCCTGGAGGGTTGCCCTCATTAGATCAGTCTGACTCTCAGACTTCAGTCTCTTGCGGAGAGGCAGACAGGCGCAAGCAGATGAGGTTCCACCTGGAGTACTGCATCCAGCTTTGGGGTCTCTAGCACAGGAAGGACATGGATGTCCTGGAACAAGTCCAAAGTAGTTCCCTGAGGATGATCAGAAGGCTGGAGCACCACTCCTATGACGACAGGCTGAGAGCTGGGGTTGCTCAGCCTGAAGAAGAGAAGGCTCCAGAAAGACCAGACTGCAGCTTTCCAGTAGTTGAAGGAAGCCTTTAAGAAAAATTGGTACCTTTTTAGCCAGGCCAAAAAGTGACAGGACAAAGGGTAATGCTTTTAAACTAAAGAAGGATCAATTTATATTAGATATAAGAAAGACATTTTTATGGTGAGGGTGGTAAAACAGTGGGACAAGTTGCCCTGAGAGGCGGTGGATGCTCCATCCCTGGAAATGTTCAAGGTCAGGTTAGATGAGGCTGAACAACTTGATAAGGTAGGTGAAGATATCCTTGCCTACTGCAGGGGGTTGGACTAGCTGACCTTTAAAGGTCCCTTCCAATCCAAACTGTTCTATGACCCTGTGACATGCCCAGCCTGGTCCCAGCTGCCTATGGAGGTTGATCCGTTGCTGCCCTTGGGATGTCCCCTCCTGCACCAGTGTGTGTGTGAAGTGTGAGGACACCTTCTCTCTGTCATGGCTGGGGACAAGGATGAAGCAGTGATGCTGCACTGCTGGATGGGGCTGTCTTTGAGGGCACAACCTGGTGGTCCATGAAGCTGCTCCAGAAACACCATCTCACGTTTCTGCAAAGAGCAGTTGCTTTCAACCCCCCCTGCAGCAGTGCTGACTCAACACTGTGAAGCCCTGAGCACCCAGTCTGTGAGTACTGAAGGTGCTCACCTCAGCACTGCTCCCCACGGAAGCAGGCAGGAGGCTCAGCAAAGCAGGCAATCAACACTTTTCCTTTTTCCCCCAAATTTGCACACTGTAGTGACAGTTCAGGTTGGCTCTGAGTGATTCACCAAAATCCCACAGGAGGTGTGTGGCAAAATTTGGGTTCTACCCCCATTTCCTCTTAAAAAGAGAACCCTGAATGACATCTAATTTTTCCTGTGCAACACACAGATTTTGCTATGGGCTAGTCAGTAGATTTTCAGACTGTTCCAGAGAAGAATTAATGTTAACATAGGACAATTACCTCCAAAAGTGACCATTGCAGAGCTAGGAGCAAGAAAAAGAATATAAAATCAATTTATTTGTGTGCCATAAACTTGATTCAGTCTGTGATAACAGGACCAGGATGCAGATCATGCAAATGAGGTCATGGATCTGGAGCTGAAATGTTGCAGATCTCTAGACAGAGGTTGGCTTTCCATCTTGGCAGGTTTTCATAGACCTCACTGTCAGCTGGACTTGAAAATTCACTCACAGCAGCATCCCCCTGTCACCAAACAGTTCACCGAAGTGCCCCGACACAGTGTCTCAGATTGCACCTCTTTGGTTGATTGGCAAAAAGAGATTGGCACTTGGTGGAAAATATAGTGTACTGTGACTGTAAATACTATGTGAATTATTAATTTGCTGTTTACTAACTTCAATATTTTTCTATTCAATTATTCTCTATAGATAGAGCAAAGGACTGCTCTGATTTTTAAATAATACACAGATTATTTTTTGCACATATTTACAGGAAGAATTTTTGCACATCTTTTTCTTTGAACAGATTTTGAATTATTTGTTGCATATTTTATTAAAGCAGCTGTTCAATAATTAAGGAGGGTATATAATTATATGTAAGGCTACCAAATGATTCGTATTGCAGTATTTATTAGCAACACATTGAGAGTATAAGCCCTCTCATATGAGTTGTTTTTCAGGATTCAAAGGTAGGGAGACCACTGTCTCCAATTTACTGCTGGGGAAACTGAGGCATGGGAAGGACAGGTGGTTCAGGGGACTAAATGTGAACTTAAAGAGTTAAACCCAAGACTCGGGACCTACTACAGAGCTCCAGCCGTCACACACTGCATCTTCCTGGCATCCTTTGCATTCCCCCATAAGACCCCCAACCATACTCCTGTGATCAAATTCCCACACAAAAGGAGGGAGTGTGAGTAACTAAAATCCTTATTGCTCTGCGGGCATTCTGTAGGCAGTGATTGACCTCAGGCTTCAAAAGAGAGGGTCCCAGGTCCTGTGTACAGATAACATTTAAACATTAATGGCCTTAAAAGTTAGTTGGGAGAACTCGCTGACTCAGGAAAAGGAGGGCTCATGTTTTGGCTGGAGCCAATTGCACACGCTGTGATGTAATTTATTCTTCACAATACTCAACTCATTTAAGACCCTGCAAGCTGTGAACCATTTAAAGCAGCAAGAGGGTGACTTTGAATGCTGTTACTGAAAAATGGTGAAAAACCCTTCCACTTAAAGGTCAGGGGGTTTGGAGACGTCCTGTTCCTTTCCAGCCATCAGAAAATTAGTCCAAAAGGGAGTGTATTTCTGCTTAAATGCAGGGATCCCAGCCCAGGTTTCCACTTATTTATTAATTATTTGCAGCAGTAACTCCCAGACACAGAATAGGACTGGACAGTGGTATAAACCTAGCCAAAAAACCACATAAAACTGTAACAACTGATCTCAGAATCAGGGAATATTCTGAGTTGGAAAGGACCCACAAGGATCATCGAGTCCAGCTCTTATGTGAATGGCCCATATGGGGATCGAACCCACAACTTTGGTGTTATTAACATCACACTCTGACCAACTCATCCAAGGCAACATTGGCTCCTAACTCTTGCTTTTCATTAAGTGCAGTCCCAGCCCCTCAGCTGAGAGCTATGAATCAGGCTTCCACCAGCACCTCATAAACACGACATAAGAGGTCCAGGTTGGAATGGTGCAGGAGCAAGAATTGCACAGACCAGTCTTGGCTGTGGGCAGAGGTTTTACAGAGCAGCCTGGCAGGAAAGAGGGCACATCAGGAGCTAGAGGAGGTTTGCCTTCCAACTTTCCTTGACAATAGGGAATAAACCCCCCCATGATGAACTGCTCACCTGCGTTGTTTTTGTTTTTCCCGTGAGGCCTTTGTGTTGGCTGTCCTTGCTATGAGTTTCAGAGTCAACAAAGACAAAATTCTCTCCTAAACTGGATTTGACACATGGACCATGGAGTCACCATGCCTTGTGGACAGGGCAGTGGCAGAGGTGGGCAGATGTCTGGGGCACTGGCCCCGGCCCTGTACCGGGAGCCCTTTTGATTCACCACACTGCTGTCCCCACTCTGCAGAGCTTCTTGCATGTCATGCAGTCTTATTCCACCAGATGCACAAACTGGCAGAGCACATGGCTACGCTGAGTTTCTCACCTCCCCTCTGATCTCCATCTCCTCTGTCCTCAGCAAGAAGCTCAGCAAAGCCACAGTTACCACAGTTTGGGGATAAATACCAGGGCGGTTACCAGCACATAACTTGAAGTCCTGTGACCTTGGCAGTCACAGTGATGTCCATTTTGGATGTGGATTCCAATCCCCACCTGGAACTACTCAGGTTTCCTCTAGGAGCCTATGTAAAAACTGTTCCTTAAAATAATGCCATTCCCAAGCTCTGCAGCTCATTTCTTCCTCATCCCAAAGAGATGCTGTGGGGTGGGCTGGATAAGGCACTCCAACCCTCAAAGCTGTGCCTTCCCCGTCAGCTGGGAGAACTTGTAATTACAATTCCCATTATTGTAAGTTGTGCACACAGTCTTGTAAAACATGACACTTTAAGCCTATTAATTGCCATGTTTTGAATTCTTGCCAGCAATTTACTTTCCCCCACCCCCAAAGACCCAATCCCCAAAAAAGAAATTATTCAATCAAATTTGTAGCACAACACCACAGCTACAAGAGAACCCAGACTGCTGTGGCTGGGTTTGGGGCTCCCAAAGAGCTGTCCTGAGGCATTCCACACAGGGCTGTAAGGTCTCTCTCCTGGTTGCTGGAAAGGTCTGCTTTTCCTATGGGATTAGTACCTCCAAGACCCTGGCATAACCAAGGCTCATGGATACCAGCTGCTTCTCCCCCTCCCCAAGAGGATGTTTGAGCTTAATTAGTTCAACCCCTTGATCTTAGACCCTTTTCTGGTCCCAAGTGCTCAGCTCTACATCATGGGAGACTCTCAATCCAGACCCTGCAGGCTGCCGGCAAAGAGTAAGCTAGCTTGCCAGGAAAACTGGGGCTCAGCACCCACAAAATAATACCCAAAATAGCCTAAAACCTCTCTGTCTAAACTTTACAGGCATAGGTGGGTTACTTCCTGTTTGCTGCCCAAATTTCAGCTTTCTTCCTAGGAAGAATTCCCTGTCCTTCAGCTCACCCTTTTCCAGAGCACCTTGAACGTCTGGCTCCATGTAAGCCGCTGCACCTTTGGTGGCAGTGATTTTCTTCCCCTCCCATGAGTTCCAGCAGCAGGATACCAAGCCTTGCCTTTGCGCACCACTTTGGAGCCCTTTAAGTGAAAATAATGTCACAGAAGCAAAAGATCTGTATGCAGCAAAGACTGTGTGGATTTAAAATACTAATACTTTTTCTGTCTGGAGGATATGTGAGAACCCCAAAGGGTTTTGGAAGCAATGGTTTGACTCTGATCGTGTTGTGATGTGGGAAGGCAAAGAAACCATGCACAGTCAGAAATGAAAGCAAATGGAGATGGTGAAGAGCCAGAAAGGAGACGGGGGTCCTGTTTGCCTTTGGCTTCTCCTACACATGGGACATCTCACTGGGTTCAGAGAGGAGGAAAGGGAGCACCAGGGCCCCAGCTCCCTTTTAAGGGAGCTGTTCTCCAACCAGGCAAGAAAGAGCAGAGTGGAGCACACAAAAGCACAACATGGAGAGCTTCCTCAGAGCCAGGCTCTAGCACAAGAGCCTCAAGAGCTGCATCTGGCTCTTTTCTAATCCCTCACCAAGAGGACTTTCATCATACTCGTAATTAGGGATAATAATTTAAAGAGATAGTTGAATAACCAAATCTGCTAATCCTTTAGTGGAGCCTCTACCCTTTAATCTCTCTCTGGTTCACTAATGTATAAAAATGTAGCCAGGCACCCACTGCCCTCATTAGAGGGAAACTTTACCCTCCTCCTCCCAGCCTCGGAGGCCTGCCAGCGATGAACGGAGGGCACAAAGGCAGTCCTGTGACTGCTCGAGACATGCAGGAACTTTGAAAACATCAGCCTGAGCTTGTTTCAAGACTGATGTCACAACAGAGGCTGGTTGTCATGGAAACAGGTTATCAGCTATCAAAAACCATCCATGAGAGAAACGTCACAAGGAGAGATGGCAACTGGGGCTGTGAGGCCCTGCATACGGGCAACTCTGACTTCTCCAAGCGTCTTGCTCCAGATGAACATCCTCCTCTTTGCTATAATTTCTGCTGTGACTAGCCACCCTGCTCTCCCTGTGACAAAGCTTGGTTTGCCACCAGTGGGGTGCTTTTGTGCATCCCCTCCAGCCCTCCTGTGTGTACCCTGGCCACGTGCTGCCGTGGTGGGCAGTGGGGAGCCCAGTGCCAGCATCTGCCGGGTAAGAGCTGATGCAGTTCTGGGCGAGGAGCAGTCACAAGTGGGAAGCCATTGTTAATTAATCAGATATGCCATGTAATGGCATTAATCACAATCAATACATTAGATAGGGATGATGAAGATGCTGTGCAATCTCTGTCAGTTAGCAAATACACCCACACATCCCATTACAGCCACACACAGTTCTTGGGATGTCCGTGCTCTTCCACTGATCCTCCTTGCTTGATGACAGCATCAAACTCTCTTTTTGCCTCTTTTTCCAGGATCCTACCGTTCTCCTCTACCCTGCCTGCCTCTGGGCTCACCCTTCCAGTCTGCCTACCTCCTTCTTCCCTCCATCCTGCCTGTATTCCTTGTTTTTCTCCCGTGACGTAATTTGGAGAGCTGCTCTGAGAGGCACCATCTCATCCACACACGCCTCCATCTCCAGAGCTGGCGAAGACTTTGGGAAAGGATGGGACTGAGACCTTGATGTGCTATTGTGTAGGTGGGCAGTGCAGGCTGCGCTGCTCCTCTTGGAGGCCCTCTGCTCCACCAGAAAAGCATGTTAGCCTTTGCCGGAGCTGAGCGACAGCAGAGTCTGCCTAAAAATGCAACGTGCTCACACCATTCATCTCAATTGCTCTTCCCCATGTTTTCCTGAGGAACAAACTCCATCTTCTCTTCTCCTGGTGTCCCTCATCCCAGGAGGAGAAATTTTGTGATGGAAAGGCATCTGCACTTGGGCAAAGGGTCCTTCCAGAAAAAACACTCCTCCCTTCCCACACACAGAGCCACAACCTCACTGAACAAGCTGGAAGAGTAATGCATTTTCTCTGGCAGCTGCCACCACAGACATAAGAGGCATGTTTGAGATAACAAGACTTCATTTCAGAAAGGAATGGTTTTCATGGCAGGCACAGTGAATAATTGTAAGACATCTATTCTTGCTTCACGTCCTGCTCTCCCTAACACACATGGAAAAGAAAGCCCAGACATACCAAATACTTTGACAAAGCTAATGACCAGCTCAGGTTTAAAAACAGAAAATAACGCCTTAATCTTGGCTTAAAAAAAAAGAATAAAGAAAACTAAATGCAATCCATCAAAAGCAGATGAGAGGATGTGAAAAATGCTTTTGGAAGCTAAATAATAGTAAAAACATTTTGAACCCCCAACAAACTGCAGAAAAGCCCAGTGAGTCATTTAGTGATCTTTGTGCAGGTGACATTACTGGCTGGGTAATTTATGCTTCTTCACAGCATGGTCTCGGGGCAGGTTGCTCAGGGAGGGTGTGTTCAAACCTACTGTGGTTTTGGCTCTGAAGAAGTAAAGGCCCTTTCCTGGGCTCACTCAGACTGGAGGGAGGTTTTTGACCTCCACTGGGGCCGTGACAAAGCAGGTTGGGAACTGGTTTTTGATGGGGAACCAAGCAGCTTTTGCATGAGGTCTGCTGCTTCCTAGGAAGGCAGTGCCAGCAGGGCAGGAGCAGGCTGGAGAGCCTCAGCAGGAGAAAGGAGTCTTAAGCACAGTCTCTTATGACCAGGAGAAAGGATGTCACACGAGAATAGTGAGCAAGGAGCATTTGAAGAGTCCTACTGCATGTGAAGGCTGAAGGAATAATTGTGTATAAAATTTGCTTTGGGGCTGGTGAAGGCCAGCAGCATCTTCCGAGTAAAGAAGAAATGCGAAGCAGTCACTCTGGGATAGACCAGCAAGCACTGCCAGACTCCTCCTTGCGCAGCTGCCCTCCTGCTACATTTTTCAGACCCTGATTTGTGGGGCTGTGGACATTTCTAGGTGGAGAGGTCTGACAAATAGTGTGGGGCAACAGGGGACTGTTCTTCATAGAGACCACGCACCCCGATGACAGTCTTACCTTTTACTTTCCATGTTTTCGAGAGATTTCAGGAAAGCTGAAGCTATCCATTTAAAGTGGGCCTTGCAGTTTTTCAGTGGAAAAACACAGTTGCCTTAAGTCCTTTGAACACCAACTGGAAAGCGTTCTGTCCCTCGGTCAGGCGCAGGAGGAGAGCCTGATTCCCAGGTGCACTTCCTGGGAAGAGCCTTTTCCTAGCAGACAGAATTAGGTGTACTGGTAACCTCAGGTGCTGGACGGCTCAGGATCGATGGGACTGTCGGTGCCTCTGAGGAGCCTGCCCTGGCTACAGGTGATGAGCTACAGCCAGTGCCAATCCCAGCTGCCTGCTGATCAGCTGGATTTGTCCTCACACAGTCATGCTGGACAGCCACCAGCTGGACAGTGAGTTAAAGTTTAAATACGGACCTGAATGATTGACATCTTCCCTCTCATCTCACCACAAGGCCACGAGAAATGAGACGACACCAAGACAAGGTCAGGATGTCTGTGCTTGCAGCTTATGAGAGCAGGAGCTGGACCAGAGCAGATCTCCTCTCTCTGCCTCCTGACAGCTGACCTGGCTACTTAGGTGGGATGAAGAGTGTGTGTGGAGATCTAGACTTTGCCCAAATTCCATATTCTGAGTTCAAAGGAGGCTTTACTCTGATTAAGACACGTTTCATCAACTAGATGTAGATTAACAGATGAACTGTCTGATTTATAGTTCTAGTTTTTGAGCAGGGAGAAGAAACCAGAGATGATGAAATAGTCATAAGTTCAAAGTTATTTTTAGTTTGCTGGCGAATGAGTCTCAAATGACTAAAACAAACAAATCCAGCTGGGATTAACAAACTGTACATATAGAATTGTATACCTACTGTTGGAATCTCAAGTCTTCTTCCAGCTAAAGTTTCATGCCACCTTCTTCTTACTTGTAGCCACCTAATTTATTAGTTTTGGAAAATAAGTTTTGGATGTGTGAAGAACAGTAGGGTTACAGATTCTAGGATATAAAATGTGGTTGATTTACACAAAATTTTCTGAACTGACTGTTTTTATAGGGGAGACTTTGAACTTGGATAGATAAAGTTGCATGACTCCAAGGCAAGCATCAATCCCAAGTAAAGGACCCAGGCTTTTTAATGTAGTTTTTCTTTTCACTTCTTTCCCATTGAGAGGCTGTTTCTGAATTTTTCTCCTTTGAGAACCATGCTGACTGCTAGTGGATGTTGCTCCTTCATGCTGTGGTCTCCCATCTCCCATCTAGCAGAGCTAGAACAGCCCAGCATCTCTCCTTCAGACTTTGCCTTCTTAAGCTAAACACATGGCTAGTGTCTTCCTCTCGTCCAGTGGGTCTCCATGCTTGTGACCATCCCCGAAATCCTCCTCTGCCCAGGCCTCCCAGGAGAGCTTGCCAATGCCATGGTCATGACTTTCCTGTCTCTGCATGAAACACCCAGCCTGCTAGGTCTAGCACTGCCCTTTCCAGCTGCAACACTGAAAGTCCAAGTTGTTATTCCCTGTCCCTCTAGATATGTTTCGTGTAATTTCTATTATGCAGAGCAACCCAAAGCTGAGGTTCTCATTTTCCTCTCCACAGATGATACCTCTGAACCTCATGTTATCAGCAGATTTCAGTAGTGCATTCCAGTAACAGCCCACCAAGCCACTCTGTCCTTCCATCAGGCTTTTCCTGCCCCTGATAACCAAAAACTACGCAGCAACTGTGGCTTGGGCTCTGCTAGCAATGTGGGGACTGCAGTTCTGGAGCTTATTCTGGAAGTGTTCAGAAATGAAGAAAGCTGAAAAGAATGCAGGTCTTCCTCAGTTACAAACAATTCTGGGATTTTTTCCATTTCTTCTTATCCTTTAGTTTTATAGACAATGTTTTCCCAACCTTCTCATGTTCTTTGTTTTTTTAAGGTAGAAAAAAGAAATGTGAACCCATACATGTATATTTTGCCCAGAGAAGTTGTGAATGCCCCATCTTTGGCAGTGTTTAAGGCCAGGTTGGATGGGGCATTGAGCAACCTCATCTATGGTAGGTCCCCCTGGCCATGGCAGTAAGGTTGGAAACCTGGAATCTTTAAGGCCCCTTCCAACCCAAACCATTCTATGATTCTACACAGCGAACACCCATGATTGCTGCATGGAAAAGAATCTTTTCATGGGAGATTTCCTCAGTGTTGCACAGTTCCTTTTGCAGTCTTGGATGGGATTAGCATTCCTGATGCTTGAATTTACCACCCACGACTTTAAGTACAAATAGTTAAACATCCTATCCATGTGTGTTTTGTGGAAGTTCAGGGGGATATTGAGGGGACATTTTAACAACTGTAGGGGCACTGACTTCAAAAGGTCAGCACTCTGATCCACTCGCCCTGCCCAGCCAGCTAATAATCTCCTTGTTTGCTAAGAAATGCAGTCAGTGTTATGTGTTTGATTGACTGGTGAATGCATTTATCTAGGATTTATAACCAAAAAGACAGGAGTCTCCTTAAAACTCGTTCTCAGCATTCATAAGGATTAATTATTTTTAGTCTGAACATTGTAACTGAGTGTATCTGCTGCCTAAGACCTTTCACAGGACAGAAAGGGAACTGGGTCCCCATTACTTGCACAATTTCACAATTAATATGTACCCTTATCTGCTAAGCTTCATCATCAACCACTACCCTGTCACCTTCCTGGGAAAGCAGACTCTTCCTCTGGAGAAGTCCTGTTGCTGAAGTCTGGTGCCACATAAAGGCATCAAATGTACTGCTCAATGCACAACTCACCTACTTGACACATGGAGAGGAGGTGTCTGTACAGGTAACTGGAAATGTGGGAGATTAGAGCCCAAAGCAGGGGGCATTGGACTGCCACTAAAACTAGTAATTTACCATCAAGGCCACTGGCATTGGCAAACCTACCACAATTTCATAATTCTGAGGCGGGACCTACGCAGATGACAGAAGCAGTGATTTCCCCAGCCTGGTGAGTGGCCCAGACACTTGTTTGGATGCCCTTTCACCAGGACTTGTTTGGATGGCCTTTCCAAAAGCATCATGAGAACTTTGATTCCCACCACTGGCAACAGTCACTGCTATTCTGACTGAAAGCAAGCTTCTTGAGATAAACACAAGCTTTTCCATCACTCTGGGGACCAGAGATCCTTAACTCAGTAACACTGCTCCAGGCAGTCTGTTGGGTCTGCACTGGAAGGGTCCCCAAGCAGCAGGCAGACTGTGGTGACAGTGGGGTCATTTCCAATAATTACTTTTCTTTCTACTCCCCCTAAAGCTTGGAGTTGTTTTCTGCTCAGTCTTGTCCCACACTAAATCTTTCTGTGTCCCTGAGGACAGAGAAAACAAATCCCCTTTCTGAGGATTTCCGAGTCTTGAGGACTCTTCAGTCCTTGGCGAAGCTGGACACCCCTTTCCTTATTCCACAAACCAGAGAAAAGAGGACAGTAAAGGCTTCAGGGACCTGACACAAAACAATCTGAGCACATTAAACCAAATCAGCTACTAAGGAATTCATGCTTCACAGACAACATGACAAAACATCATGCAAAGACACAGGATTGAACATCCTTCAGTCCCCAACTCAGAGGCCTATCCCACCCACTGCTCCTGGGTGACAGCAATGACAGAATGTCCTCAGACTGCCAAGATGAGAAACTGTGCATTTACGCTGAGGGGGAAAACTATGATTGAGGAGTGTGGCTTGGCCAGAAATCCAGAGGCAGAGATCCTCTTCAAGACTTGGCAAGTCTGGTCAGGCATGACATGTCCTGGCTTTAGAGCAGTTCTGTTATGTGGAACCCAGGTCCCAGTCTTAGCAAGGTAAGAGATCATGAAAGCAGCAATGGGAACAGTTACGTGAAGCTGCTCAAACTTATAAACTTCCAGTAAGTTTCAGGCTGAGCTTTGGATCAATTCTTATTCCTTCCAGATTGCTTCACTCATCCCTCCTGGGTACTCTTGATCAAATCACAAAAATGCTGAGCAGATTCTTACAGCGTACTTTCTAATAAACCGTTTAGGAAAGCAGAGTTGACAGCATCTTACAGTTTTTTCTTCTTTCTTCTTTTTTAAGCTAGCTCCACAGCCTCTGCCAAATTCAAGGATGCCAAATATGATCAGGCTGTGGATGGCACCATTCGTTTGTGTCAATCCTCTTCATACTAGATGAGCAGACAGGACATATGGGTCTATCCTTAACGAAGTACACACAAGAAGTAAATGGGAAATTTCTGCAAATCAGTAAACTTCTAAGTGCAAGCTTAACCCAAGAACTGCCAGATGCACAGGCGAGCTGCTCGAAGTTGAAGAGGTTGAGAAATGTTCTTTCACCTCCAAGTCCTGTAAATACATCCTGGAAGAAGATATGATGGAGAGGAGAGGTCTCCAAGAGTATACTGTACTGTGCTTCATCTCCATGGACCAGAGTCTGGCAAATCAGCACCTCAGACTGAGTTCAGCCTCTCAAACACAGCCTACATCTTATCCTCATGTCTTGAGGTTAGTCTGGTCATCTGAACCATCTGGAGAGTACCCTGACTCTGCACAAACCTCCTACAATTTCAGAGGTGAAAAGCAGAACTGTGAGTCTGTGTTTGGGAAAACCTGTCTCTCTAGTGAGTAGAGAGAGAAGCTTAATCTGCTTAGCTTAATGAAGAGAAGGTGAAGACGTGACGCGACTGTAATCTGTTAAGTACTACCACTGGGAGAAAGCTTTTAACAGTGGAGGGCTTTTTAATCCAGTAGACATGCAGAATGAGATCCAGTAGATGGAAGATGAAGGTGAGCAGATACAGTCTAGAAATAAAGTGCATTTTTTGGAAGCAGTGAAAGCAATTAGCTATTAAAGAACTTACAGAGAGATGCACTAGGTCCCTCAACTCCTGAAGTCTGAAACAAAACCTAGTTATGTTTGAAATTATAGGTGTCACTGGGTCTGAAATGAGGGAAACCTGACAGAATTTCACACCACAGAGAAACCAAGAGTGTTGTTTTATAAAAGAACTGCTTAATAAATCCATGAATTTACCTTTGTTTCCTAAAGGCTTCTGCATGTCTGTTTAATAGCTGTCACATTCCAGCCACGAGTTGTGCAGTTACACACATTCTCCATGGGAGAACGTTAATCAGGCTCTTGATCACCTGCACACACTCCTCCCTCTCCCACTTCCATTTCCAAGAGTTCTGAGGTACTAATGACCTCAGCTCTATGACTATATGTGACCAGAATAACCTGCCTCCTCTTGCAGCCCACTCCCCTGCTCTCTTCTACTGTTTTGTCCCTGAATCTCTGGAGCACAGGAATTCCCTGTCTCTCCCCTGGATGCTCTCAGGGGCTGCAAATGCATCTCAACCCAGCCAGAACATCCGGCTCCCAGTTTAGAATGTTTCTCCCTGTTTTCATGCTTGCTGGGACATGAGGAGGATCTCTGTGCTGCTCAGGCTCACACTGAGTCCCAGATGCCTCTCCATCCCCCACCTGGATGCAGTTTTTCTGGCCAAGCTGCTACACTCTGAGTAACAGAAAAAGTCCTATATGCTAAAAGGTCTCACTGGCATCCATCTGATGGCCAAAGGGCCACATGGGCACTGTCAAGAAAATCAAGGACATTCCCTCCTAGTTACTGCAGTCATGGGGATGACCTGTCCCAAGGGCTTTTGCCATTCTCACTGGCACACTGAGCAATTGCCAGAGACCTCCTTGTCCAAACCCTTTGAGACACGTTGGCAGTCCAGCCCTGAAGCCATTCCCTGGGGCACAATGTGCTTGTGCTCTAATGCTGGCAGAAATGCACACACCAGTTTGTACCTGCCCCAGCTTTCCCAGGGACCCCCAACAGTCTGTCCAGTTCTCCAGCTCAAACTGTGAAATACACAAGCATGTAGCATGGAGGCATTCAAAACAATGCTCAGCCACACCTCGAGTATTAACCTTTGTCCCGAACTGCAGTTTTTCGGATCATCCCAGCACATGTCAAATATATCCAAGTGCTTTAGCAGCACTGCTGAATGTAATTCTTTCCTCTCTCCTGCAGTCAGAGCTACCTCCCCTCTGCCATCACTGCCATCTCCATAGTGCTGCATCTTCCCCCATCATGACTAGCTGCACCAGGTTTTGCTCTTCCCCTTTTTAGCATGGTTTGTAATGGGAATGATGCTTTCAAGACTGCATAGTTGGTAATATATGGGCCTGTGTAAAACCCCCAATAAATAATTTTTTAGTCACTGGCCACTTTCAGCCAAACTTGGCAAGGGTTAAGAGAGTTCTAAGATAAAATTGCTTATGTGTCTTGAAAATAAGTGAATGCAAAGAAGAGAGAAACCTTATTAAAAACTGTCAGAGGAGGAAAATCAATGCACTGAGCTGAATTCCTTATTAGACTCTGGAATATCCACACAAAATGGAGAGGACACAAAGGCAGGGTCAGAAATGCCCTGGTGTTCCGGAAATTGCTTTAGTTCACACAGTTAGGCACCAGAGAATCTGACTGCAAGGCACAGAGGACAGGAGTCTTCATCAGCCTTGATCCACCTTTTCTTCAAGACCTCCCTGTAGACCACAGATCTTTACTCCTGGAAATCACAGATTTAGGACCAGCTGCCAGCCTGGGAGACAGTGGTTGCCAAGGCTGTTGGTGGAGGATCCTCCCATCCTGAAGGCATCTAATGAGCAGGAAGACCACATTTTCCAGGCTTCTCTGGAGTTCCCTCTCTGCCTGCAAAGCAGCTATGTCACCCTGAGTGGCTGGGTGATGTGCTGAGGAGCAGAGCAGGCAGAGACTTCACCAAAAGATGGCCTGGGAATTCTCCCTCCACAGGGAACCTGTAGGTGTTTGAGGGTTCTGCTGTATGAGGAAAGCCCATCTGCCAAGAGCAGAGGGAAATCCAGGATTGGGGATTCCTGCCTTGAGCAAAGCAAGTCCTGCAGGACAGCACGCTCAGGGCAGAGCTGGAGAGCTGGTCCAGCAACAGCTAATACAGCCACTGGGACTTAGAAGTCACGCCAAGAGGGTCACTGCACTGGCACTAGATCAGATGTGACTGTCCCATGCCCTGAGGATGAGAGGGATGCCAAGAGCACGGAGTGCTCCGAGACACTCAGCTCCTACTGCGTGCAAACGTGCTCTGCACAGCTTGGGCAGCCTCGGGGGTCCTGCTCCCTCCTAATGACCTGGTGCTATGAGTGGTTGTGACATGGCTTCTGGCCACATACTGTCCCTGCTTGAGGCCAATCCTTGGACTGCCCCTTGGATTTATCCAGATGCGCAGTAATTCACTTGTCTTGGCTGCTCCTGGGATGGTGTGCTCGGTGCTGTCATGCTTTCCCAGTGCTACTCCAGGGATTGTCAGCCACACTTGCATTTAATCCGTGCAAAGCTGGGGCATGCCAAAGAGAAAAGCAGTGCCAAAGACTCTGCGGGTGACACCCATATAGGAGCTGAGGAAAATAAACAGGTGTGAGAGCAAGAAAACATAAGCACTGGGCATCGCTGAATAAAGCCCACTTCTGGAGGAGGCTGCCTCCTCCCCTCAGTGTGACAGCCCATCCATGGACTTCCTCACCAATATTCCCATCCTGTGCTGGAGAGCCCCAGCCTGGGTACTGCAATGTCCCTGTCCTTCAGATGAGCTCTGCCTGGGGACCATCAAATCTGCTGGTGCTGATGCTGACACCTATTAACAGCAGTAGCACGGCCGGGGCACTGCTGGGATGTAAATCCAGTGATGGGAATGCATCGGCAGCCAACACTGCTGCGTGGGAGGGGTCGCTGTGTGAGGCTGCATCGATGTGCATTTTGCTGGCACAGGCAAACTCCCTGCCCGTGCAGAGAGCAGCTGAGCTCTGGGCCTGGTGTGTGAACTGGAAATCACCCAGCTGCTTTTAGCTCTGCTGAAAACCTATGTTCCCTTCTGTTAAAGACTGCCACTGACTCCAGATACAGCCAGAGACTTTGTCTCAACCTGCAGAGACCGACTGTAGCAGCCTCTGGGAGAGGCACTGGTGTACAACCCTGTGTGTGGAACCACCAGACAGAGACTTGGAGTCACTGCGGCAGCGAGAAAGCGTCACTGCTTGATCCCCAGGGCCTCTGAACTCCATTGTCAATCTCCACTCTGCGTACTCCTGCTCACAGAAAGAGCATCAGAAGGTGTAGATGGCAGAGAAGATGTACGTAGGCAGAGGAGGAAGAAGGGCTGGAAAGCAGGGAGCGCTGAGGCTCCCAGCACAGCGGGAGGAATGGAGAGGGGGATGCTGGGGACATAAACAGCAATGACTCTCAAAGGGAAACTGGCAGAGTATTGTGCATGATCTTCCAGTTTTTCCTACCTCTCCCTGTTCACTCAGTGACACTTAGAGCTGTCTCCTGGAAAGACATTTTTGCACGGAGTGCTGCTGCCCTTCATGTTTTCCAGGGCCATGGCAGCTGCAGTGGGAACAGGAGGGGAGGAGAGCCACAACCAGGTCAGTGCTGGGCCCTGCTCAGTGGCCCAGGCACAACCAGTGGGGGAGAGGGGAGAGGTTTCTCTTGGTTCTCCTGATTAAACTCCAGCTGGCTTTTTTTCCCATTACATCGTTCCTCTGAAATGCCAGGCTGCACACATGAATTTGCTACTGTGGGGCTACTCCTCCCCAGGAGGCTGCTACATAAATACATTTATTTTAACGAGAAACCAAATGCTATGGAAGAATTTATTCTGTAACACAGTGAGATACAGGAGCTTGTCAAAGAGGCATCCCATGAACGAGTGCTGTCCATCCCTAGTTGCCAGTGGGTTTGAGACCCAAGTTCAGGGCTCTGCCTGCTTTTTCAGACCAGGAGCTGGGTCTTCAGGGTGTTCCACCTGGTTCCCAGCTCTGGTTCTATAACATACCTTACTGTAACCAGCTGCCTTCAAAAAACAGGCACGAATGAACTGGTGGGCATCCATGCTTATTTGAAGATAATAGTTTGAATAAAGCTCCAGGACACAATGGAAAGTCAATGCCAAGATTATGATCTGTTGGACAGTGAGGCTCATTAAAGGGAAGGGCTGGCAAGCTAAAAAGAGTGAAAAACTGCATTTCCTGAAGCTGAGCTTCCTAAAAAAACCTATATCTGAAGGCAGCACATTTTCCTTTGACATCCCTTATAGGCTGGGATGTAAAGCAGAGGATAGGGGTGAGTAATTATGACCTTTTTTTCCCCTTAGCAGATAAGGAAACTGAGGCACAGGCAGCCAGTTAAATGGAGATAATCAGTGCATTTCTAAGAGCTAGTGTGGAGACACCCAAACTTCTCTTCCAGGCCATAAACATCTGTAGTTAATGACAAAATGTTAATTACTGGCAATCAGCTAATGAGGGTAAAAGCCGAACTAATTTTCTGCTGCCTGTAATGCTACTCTAGACCACGTTTTGCCCATCAGCTGAACTGCTATTTAAAAAGAGGATGAAAAGGAAAAGGAAAAAAAAACATTTTGGCACCTCGCTCTGCCTCCTCTGCCAGACCAGATTAGTGCAGGGGGGAAATTCTGTGGTGCAGACAAGCCCTAGTGCATTTTCCCGTGTCAGACAGGGAATCAGCTATAAGCTGAAGACAAGGCCCTGCTACGCAGCCCTGCTTCCTACTGAAATCAGCTCAAATGACTCTATGCAAGGGTGGGAATTCTGGTTCTTCCTAATCTTCAGAAAAGACTGCATAACTGCGTTTCCCATAGCCAGACAGGGACAATTTGCTGCCTCTCTTTTTGCCCACCCAGGCTATCAGCCCCAGTCAGCCAAGGCATGGGGCAAATCACCCCTTCTGGCATTCTGAAGAGGCAGTTGGAGATGACCCTTCTGGAACAGTAAGCCAGCACGTATTCCTGCTGTGCATGAGTAACCAGCAGCCATTCCGGAGGAGGCTGTGCACTACCGCTGGGCAGAATGATTCATCTCTATGTCACGGACATGGTAGCAATAGCCCTGTAACAAAAGGCAGAGCCATGGGGTAATTTGTCATTATGGTGACTACCAGCCTTGGACTGATCAGCCTGGGTGCTCACATCTCTGACGCCTGCAATAAAACCTCTCCATGGCACCAAGGAGGGAAATACACCAAGCTGGAGTCACTGAGGATCCGGCCCTAGTGGAGACTCTGAATTGTCCAGAGTGGGTTTGGGGTTATGGAGATGAGCTACAGGGTTGGAGATTAGCTGTCAGTGTTGCCTATGACATAGCAAAACCAACTTTGACTGGCACTGTGCTTTACCCTGCCCTGGCATAGCAAGTTCAAGGTAGCTCCATGCTTGGGGAGCAGAAATGCCAGGCTGAATCTCACGCAGGATGAGCAGCTAAATGTCCCCTATCCTCTGACTTAGTAGCCAGGGACAGCTACCTCTGAAAACTGCTAGCTTCAAAATTCACTTTTAAATTTGGTATTTCAGATCAGTCCCAAGCCCTCACTTAGAGCCCACATCCCAGGGATTTTTCTGTGGCCACTTTCCTGTGATCACATCAAACCAGGTTTCTCATGCAGCACACCCCAACTGCTGTCCTGTGAGCCCCTCTCTGCACTCCTGGGGACCCTGGGCCAACACACAAGTGGCTGCCATGGTCCTCCACGGCACCCCTCCAACCCGGTGGATGCCTTCAGGCACTAATGCCAGATGTGTTTTCTGTCTAGCTATCAGCTGAAGAAAACTCCTCCTGATTAAGCTGATTCCCAGCTTTTTGATAAAGCTCCCCCTTTGCAGACTCACCTCCCTGCTGCTGCGATGCCGACTGCCAATCAACTGCTACTGCTGGTGCAATTAATTCCATCTCCCTTTGCAGCTCCAGTTCACTGCGTGCAGGGACAGCTATCACATTTCATGCTCTAAAGGGCTTAACACCCCACTACACACACATACATCCGCACACTAGCAGGGTGGCCGGGAGGGTGACTGGAAACAGACTAAAGGAATTGGAGGCTGCAGAGATGAGGCCACCCTAAATCAGATTTAGGGGGTGAGAGGGCAAAGCAAATGTGAGCTCTTCTTGTGCAGAGTGGCACGTGCCCTCCATAACATAAATCTCTTACCCGAGTCAGGGTTGCATCCACCCCACAGCACTGTGGGTTAGGGTCACCTGAGCTCAGCATCTTCTCACTTGGGATGCAGAAGCAGCAGCGCCCTAGTAGCTCTTTCCCCAGTTAAAAGCTACCTGCCTTGCAAGGGGGCTAGGTGGAGAGGTAACTGGAGGACAGCAAATATGTTTAGTGTTCAGCTCCATGCAGAGCATCCCCTGCCTTGGCACCAAGGCTGAGCTGAGCTGGGCCGGGATGGATACATCCCATCATGCAGCATTTCCACAGATGGTTGTGCCAGCCCTGAGCTCAGGGAGCTACAGTGAGTCCAGGGATAGCTTAAAGGGGGAGACCAGCCGCACTACCATAAATCCAAACACCAATCCTCTCCATCTCCCACAATATACTTCCAAGCAGCTCCAAAGCTTCCCAAATTCAGCACATTTCCCAGCAATGCCACCACCCTCTGGGCTGACGCCATGGAAAAATACTTCTGGATCACTGCTGCCAACAGCTCCCCAGTTGACTGTAGCGTGGAAATCCAATAGGTCACTTTAGCTTATGATATTCAGGCTACATTTTACAAACGTGCTCTCTCTGGCTCTGCTGGGCGAGAGCAAATGAGCTGTGTGACTGGCGTGCAGGAGTTCTGCACCTCTCCCTTCTCCTGCATTAGCACAACATGGCTGGTGTGCCCAGTGCTGCAAGATCGAGTCGATAACTACTACTGTTATTATCTTTATTAATCAATAATAATATCCTTATTTCCTCCTGCAGGGCTTCCCAGCACATCCTTTCTTATTTATCCTCTGCCTTATTTCCATCCCAAGCTTACAATCAGATCTGGGCGACCGGCGGCCAGCACTGACCCAGCTGCCAAAACCCAGCCGCACTCTTGCAAAATCCCTTTCAGAGCAGGGACGATTTGACTGCCTTCAGCCAGCCTCCCTGCAAGGAGGGAGCCTCGTGAAGCCAGGGCCAAAGCCGTCAGCTCCTGCAGGCAGCTCTGTCTGAGCTGAAAGGGCTGTAAGTACCTAACGTCCCTCCAGGGAGACACCGAGACATCTGTGGCAGCTGTAAAAATATATAAAATGAGGCAAGGTTAATAGTGGCTATCTTGAGCATGTGCGCCTCTGTCTCCTCCTTTCATACTGTCTGAGGGTGTATAATTGTCGATGCCTTCACCCTGATGGTGTCCCTGGGGAGAAGGGACTGCACTATGCCCAGGCAGGAGCTGGTGTGTGGGCAGAGGCTCGCTGGAGAGCACACTGGCAGAGCAGAGATCTCTGCCCCAGGCTTCCAAATGCCAGGTGAGAGGTTTCGTACTGGCACCATCCTTCCTTCCTTTCACCAGCCTGTATGCCCCTCCCTGGCTTGGCATTCAGCCCCTTTCTAATGAAACCAGTTGGTCCTACCCTGCCTGGCAACAGCCCTTCAAAAGCCACGGCAAATTCCTCAACTGAGCCACATTTCAGCAGCAAGAAGCAACTGCTCCATGAGAGAGCTCTTGCTCTTTGGGAGAACAAAACTCGTTCTCCTTAATTGCTCCTGGCAGCACACTGTGCCATAATGCAGGTGGGAGCAGGGTGGCAGGGAAAGGCAGCGCTACTTCTTTGCACTGAGCCTCAAAATCCATCCTTTTGTGCTAAAAGCACAATACGAGGCTGGGCTCACTCCTTCAAGTCACTCGTGCTGGGGAAAGCAGTGTCTGCATTGAGCCCAAATCCTGCACACATCCCCAGCTCCGAGCGCCGGGAGGAGGCTCGTCTTGCTTTATTTTTAATCCCGTGAAAAACCTAAAGTACGTCACAAGTGAGGATTTGCATTGTGGAAAGGCTTTTTCATAGACCCTTTGGACTCTGTTTCATGCACCCAGAGGGCTTTGCAATAGTTAATTTTGCTTCCCAGCTCCCGGGAGGGAGGGATGGAGGGAGGTGTTACTATTTGCGATTTGCTAAGAGGACTGTGAGGTGGATGGCTGGGAAATAAAGTCTGTGGCCTGATGGTGCTTCTCGAAAGCATTAACACACTTTCTTCCTTCTCACCCACAGGCACAGTGACGTTGCACACTCCTGCTTGGGTCTGGCTCTCTGGAAACCTGATAGCTGTTCCCTAATGCCTCTCCTTTCACAGCAGCTTAAGTAAGAGTCAGAGCCAGTGCCACAGTCAGGAAAATGGCTCCTCTGCAAACCAGCAGTGTGGTACCAAGTCCCATGCGGAGGCTGGGAAAGCCTACCCTGTCCAGTCGTGGCACCTAATCCTAACTCATTGTAGGAGAACAGGAGAGAAATTTTAAAAGAGGAAATTAGTAACTATTTAAAGGAATAGGAATCAAATAGTTTACATTTTTGGAGGCCTGATTTTGGTTAAATAAAGGACTTTCTGGACACAAAACCAAACAGGTCTCAAGTAGCACTGGACTTGAGGGCAGGCTAGTAGTTGGTCAGGATTTCCTGGCCATCCCCAGTGCAGGGGCTCTCTGGGTCTGTCCTCAGCAAAAGCAGGTAGGGAAGAAAGTCCCTTCCTGCTGCTGCTGGGTATGCTCAGGGGACACAAAGCCAGCTGAGCCCATCTGCCTGTCCAGAGCTCCCTCTTCACCCGGCTCCTCCACTGGGGCAGGCTGCATTTTATCATCACTTTCTCCCTTGGCAGAACAGCACCAGATTGAAACCTTTTATCTACTTCCTTGAGGGAGAAAATGAGCAGCATTTCAATGCATGCATCAGGTGACCACACTCATGCCTTTTGATAGCTGAACCCCACAGACAAAAACAAGCATCCAGAGGCAAACAGGGAAGGTATTTTCCCTTGAAAGAAGGTGCTGTAGTGAGGCAGGGATATTTCTCGTTTTTTTCATTCTCTGAACGTCACAAATGAAATCCATTAAGCAGCGATGAGCAGACGGCACTGAAAACAAACACCAAATTAAGCACGCCCACTCTAAGGGAGAGGTTTTGCCTGCCTTCTCCTCCCACACTCCTGCCAGGGAGGAAGGTGAAGATGAAGGGAGGGCACCTGGAAGGACCATTTCTGGAGGCTGGGCTAGCTACTGGAAGAGGGGAGTGGGGATGTGCCATAGGAGAAAGAGTCCCGTGTGAGGATGGTCACAAGTGTGATGACTTTGCAGTACTGAACTTGGGAAGGCTCTGGGAAGTGGGGGTGTGAGAAAGGTGCTGCTAAGGTGGGGATCTGAGGTGACAGTCACGGGGGATACGTTACTGGGTTGCCTCAGCACTCCAAGATGGGGTGGAGAACAACATTGAAAGTAAAGAGGTTGATATCTTGGGAGCAGGGGTGTGACGTTACACTGGAGGGACCTGGCATAACCTACAGTAAACCAGGCTGGTCAAAAAAGGGCTTTTTCATTCCTGGCTGTTTCCCTTCTTTGCTCCCTGACGAAAAGCAGGCAGCAGCAGTGCTGGGACAGGCATGGGCACACAGTTTGTCCAGGCACTCCAGGGTCCCATAAGTGACACAGACTTGGAGGACACTATTTCCATCTCTTCTGTGTGGAAGGGGATCAGGAAAAAGAGGCACCAAACCTGTCCTCATGCTCACAAGAGGGTGATCTCACTACGGGATCTAGGTGGATGCCAAAGTGTGGCTCTGCTGCTGTTTCTGAGGAGGACAGAAGGGATCTTCTGTCCATGTCAGAGCACCAGGTCTGAGGGAGAGAGAATGAAAAATGAGCCATGCCTGTGAACAAGTAGAAAAGTGAGAGGTGGGGAACCAGCGGGGGGGCATCGGGTGGAGAGAAGCAGGATGATATGGGAGGTTGGGGATTATCCAGGGAATAGAGCAGGAGCTATGACAGAGGTACAGGTAAGGCAGATGGTGGCCATAAACAGCATGTTTATCCAGCCTTTTCCAGCCCAGATTTTCACTAGTTAGACATTAATTTGATCTCAAAGTGCAGCAGGTGAAGGATGGCCGTACCAGCCCCCGCAACATGAGTGGGGAGCACAGGCACCTCCTGGGCATCAGTCATGCACTGACTGCTGCCACCAGTTCAAGGGGCCATGGCTTTGCTGTGCTCATTAGGACAGGCTGTCATGCTGGGCCAGCTCAGTTGTTCAAAGGTCAGTCAGACAGAAGTTGGGACACACTGAGATGGCTGCAGGCACAGTCGTGTCTGAAGGCAGGCAAGTGGGTGGGCTCACATCTCTGCCTGTGTAAGGATTGTCTCCCTGTAACACCGTTCTCCACAACAAGGAGGCTAAAACCTATGAGCAGTGACATTGCAACTGCTTCTCAGTATCCTCATCCCCTGTTTTTTGTAAAGTCACAGAATTTAGATTGGGAGGTCCCTGGATTTCGTTAGTCCAACCTTCTGCTCAAACCTGGGCTAGCTTCAAGGTTGCTCAAGGCTTCATTTTGCCAAATCTTCAAGATGTTCAGAGGACTGAGATCCTACCATACATCTGGGTCCTTGTCTCAGGGCTGCTCTGATCTCACTGTGCAAGTTTGTTTCTGTATATCCACTGAGCACCTCCTTTGCTGCAACTTGTGCCTTTGCCTCTAGTCCTTTGCTGTGCCCCTCTGGCTCAGTGGTCTTTATACCCTGACTTCAAGTAGAAGAAGGCAGCAGATTTCCCCTTTCATCTTCCTGTTGCCAGACTGAACAAGTCCAAATCCCTCCACCTCTCCTCACACATAATGTGCTTCTGCCCCTTTAGCATTTTAGCATCCTGCACTGGACTAGCCCAGGTTGTCAGTCTCTCTTTTGTGCTGTGGGAGTCTTTGGGCACTAAGAAAGAAATCTCTGAAACTGCAGCCTGCAACCACCTCATACAGCCCTAGTATAGCACTTCTTCCCAGGATGGCCGGAAGACATTGCCTCCCTGAGCTGGGAACAACTTCAGTGTCACTTGGGAAAAACTGCCAAGTGTGTAAGAACAAAAATGGCATGGCTCCATGCCTAAAAGTGTCACTGGCTTTCTTTTTCCTTTTATAGAGGTAAAAGGGACTCCCTCCTGGGACAGATATTCAGATGTCAGGCGAGGCAAGGAGCTTGTTTTCTTGAAGAGCTGAGCTTGAAGTTTGCTTTATCTCTGGGCTGAATATAGAATAATCCCCTTGAAGTTGCTGCAGAGTTATCTTCAGATGCCTTATACTTCATTGTTGCTAGAAGGGAGTTGCTCAGTTCTTGGTGTTGGGATGCAATTCTATGCACAGTTTATGCCTAAGTCTGTGCTGCCATCTCCCCCTTCCTGCTGCCCTGCCCCTTTACCAGTGCATTACTGGTGCTAGAGCTTGGAAAGGGTGAAAATGCAGAGCTGAGGTTGCAGCTCACTATAGCTGCAAGGTCTTGGACTGGCTCAGCTTGCTCATGAACACACATCACCAAAGGAGTGGACAGTCACCCTTACCCTGAGGAAAGGTCTGCAGATAAGACTTTACCTTCTTGCAGTGACACTGACTTGTTCTCTTTCAACTTCAGTCACACCCCTTTCTTTGCCTCGGGAATGTCCCTGCTGCTCCTGTCTGAATTGCTGTGCAGGGAGACACCGTGTTGGGAAGACAGAGCTTCTGAACTGACTTTAGCCTGACTATGCGCACCATGGACGTTCTGCCTTCCAGAACTGCATTTCTTGTTTGATGCAGCCTTTACCCAGAGCAACTAATTTGTGCCAACCATCCCCCTCCTCATCCAGCCCCCAGCAAGGTGTCAGTCTTCATTAGCGGAGGAGTGTGGGGTTTTGCTGATATAATTTCCCAAGTAGTCTGGCTGAATACACAGCTGTAGTGGAGCAAAGGCACTCCAGGCCTTTGCTCAGTGTTGTCAGCTGGGGCACTCATGCTGGCATTTCCAATCTCAGCTGGGGTAGGGGTTCCCTGAGGTCTGAGCTCCTGAGGATTTTGTCTCAGGACAGATGCACAGAAATACCTATCTCCATACTATGATCTGTCCCAGCTCCTGCTCCAGAGGGGAATCACTGACTTAGAAGCTTCGAGGACATTAACTCTTCTTTATTACAAATATCCAGACATATCTGTGTCAGAGGGAGATGCATCCCTCTTAATCATTCCCAGCACTATTAACTAGATAAATAATGAAGAAATTAATTAAGCAAAAGAAAAAACAGACTGAATACCTGGGAAAGCGTCTTGACACTGAGTCGCCTTATGATAATCTCTTAGGGACTTGGGGGAGGCTGTGGTATTCCTGGCATATGGAAACAGGTGTAGAAAAGCAACAAGAGAAACCAGGGGGAGCAATGTGTAGGTGCTGCAAGGTACGAACCAGGAAGGAAACAACAAGCCTTTGATATCTATGACACAGCTGGAAGCCTGATAGATTCAGCCAGCTCAGATTTTAAAAAATCCCAATAATGTAAGTTCCTTAAGTACAAGCCAAGCCTATGAATAAGATAAATCTCTTAGTCACTTTGCCAGTGATATCCTTCTAATCTCATCCTTCCTCAACGATGCTGCTCAGAGAGTGGAACACTTTGCATAAATGGGTTAGCTGCTCAGAGCAATCACTCATGCTTCCCACTCCGACCCCAGGATTAGAGAAGTCCCCTGGATTAAGGCTGTTACTATTTAGAGTCAAGGGTGAGCCAGCTAAGCAAGGGCTCAAGGGAACTTTCAAGTGATTGCAAGAGAGCGAGGAAAAGAGGAGAGGCGAACAGGAGGCCACCACCGT
This sequence comes from Machaerirhynchus nigripectus, assembly GCA_013397975.1. Classification (NCBI taxonomy): domain Eukaryota; kingdom Metazoa; phylum Chordata; class Aves; order Passeriformes; family Dicruridae; genus Machaerirhynchus; species Machaerirhynchus nigripectus. Next base: position 1,357,875 of record VZRQ01005699.1, read on the forward strand.
CTTAGGGAATTACATGTCCCACACTGGTGGTGAACTGTACTCAAAGTGCTTTACAAGGAGAAATGACCCAATAACAAGGAATTATCAACATGCACGTGGGAAAATAATGAACAGTAACTCAAGGGCCAACCAAGCCAACTTTTTCTTTAAAAAAATAAAAATTGCATTGAACTGATGGTGCTGTTTCCAGAGATGCTGAGTGCCTTGCTCCCCAGCAGACATCTCTGTCTACTGAGTAGGCCCAGCAGCTTGAAATTCAGAGCCAAGGTCTGCTGAACTGTCCCTCCCCAAACAGAGATTGGAAGTGACCTGCTGAAGGATAAAAAGTCATCTGAGAACCAGGGACACATCCCCTGTGCTCCCATGCCCAAGAAGCGTGGTGGAGCCACTTACACCCAAATGATGAGAGCCTCAGCACCATCAGATTTCAGACTGGCTTCAGGCCACTTTATGAAGGTGAAAAGATCATTCTGGATTCCAAAAATAGGAAAACCATGTTGGTTCATCCAAATTACACCTAAGACCACCATCAGCCATTTGCCTTTTGCTTACTGTTCCCCTGTAGCACAGACACATGTGAGAACTGTTCCCAGTACTACTTAGGTAGCATATACTGTATTAAAGTATGTAATCCCTTATAATCCATGCTTATGTAAACCCAGACAAATATTTAATACATTCTTATCACACCAACAGGAAATAGTTTCATCAATTCTGACAGACACATGAATTTTCAGAAGTGCCTGTCACACGTTTACTGCGTCATTCCCCAAGAATTGCTCCCTTTCACTATTTCTCTGTGGAAACCCCTTCTGCTGATGCTCTCCCCTCCCCATAGGAGAGTTTCCAGCAGCAATTACAGTTGGATACTGTAAAATGGAAAATAATGACTTTTCAGAAGCCACAGGATTTTTGCTATTAGCAACATCAGACTGGATTTTCAGTGTTTTGCCAAGAGAAAGGTGTCCTCGTGCAGTTTCTGCCTAGGTTTGCAGAGCAGCTTTTATGGGCTTTGGTTAATTAAAATACAGCACATCTTGCACAACTTTTGAACTCTATTTCTGTAAAAGATATGTGAGGCTGCAGGCTGTCTGTCACATTATGCATGTCCCCCATGCCAAGACTGTAGCTTTCTATTTGACTGTAAGTCATCCATTAGATGCAAGACAATTATTGTTTTTTAGTGAGTCATTTTTCTCTCAGTAATTAGTAGTTGTCAGTTCAAGTCAGCCCAGTGCTGGTGTCACTCAGTGACTTCAAGGCTGTATTTAAATCTCTTTTTTCCGACACAACAGCTCACCACAAACAATATCACTTTTCCTGCCTTGTCCACTGGAGCCGTTTTGCACCATGATTATCCTGATTAGCCAGGCCAACAGTGAGGAGCACTTGCTGCTTGAGCACAGAAGGGACTGCCCAACAGGAGAAGAGCTTGGCCAAGTAAAGGCAGCTCACCTCCTCGACCCCATTTCATTGCTATATGCTTCAAATCCTGGCTGCGTCTGTCTTGCTACAAAAATGTCAGACTGTCTCTAACACTTATTTTTGTTCATCGCTTCAGCGTGGCCTTACTTGGCAACTTCTCCCATCTGTTTACTTCTCTTCAATGTTGTGCACACATTTCCGAATTGCTGTTTACTTATAATAATGTGAACACTCAGCATTAGCAGAGCACCTAGCTTTGAAGTGGTTTCAGTGTTTTGTAGATGAGCAAGGATCCCTTACAGCATTCCTAGAAGTGAAGGTTTCCAGTCTGCTTTATGGAGGCACGAAAGGGTCCTACATACTCTATGCAGATGTAGCAGCTCTGTGTGCACTGGATGCCCTTGTTCCTGTAGAATCGATGAAGGTCTAGTCAATGTTGACAGCAGAGCCCCGGGAGTGAGTCAGCTGAGCAAATGTAGGTGTCTGGCTCTCCAGCTCCACTGCCTGCCTTCACTAGGGGCACAATTACCTACCTCAAGATGTTTTCCACTAGGAAATCATTGCGTGGGCACGACTCAAGCTCTTGATTTTTCACTGCCTAGACACCCAGTCCACATGCAGACACCTACATTGTGACACTCACATTGAAGTGTCTGCACTTCAGAGCTGTGTCCCACCCTGGTGCTGTGCCCAGAATCACAGCTTGTTTACAAAGCTCAGAGGGGAAGCTGAAGTCCTTGGTTGCTGCTCTTCCACTTTCATTCACTTGAACTGGAAGAGTAATTTCCATCACAGTGGGGGAAATATTCTGAATGTGTCCTCTCAGAGCCAGAGACCAACCCTCTTCCTGGGTTGGGACCTGTTATCCAGTGACCCAGCTGCCACCTTGACTCTAAAATCTGGGGTTTGCTAATTCTGATCTCCAAGGGTAACTCTCATCTGAAAGGACTGTTGTTAGCTGCTCAGTTCCCCACACCTTTTAGTCGACTTCTTTTTCTTTAGCAGAAAGGCAAACCCTGGCTCTGCAGAAAGCAGAGGTGCCCTCTCCAGGCACTCATGGAGGCACGCCATGTGGTTTTCCTCCATATCACAGTATGCTGTTTGCTTAGAGATCTTCTGGCATGGGTTAAATACTGCCATGCCCAGGAGGTTCTCTTTACCACTTGTATCATCCAGCAAGGGCTCACTGTGCAGTCACAGCCCTGATACCCCAGTGTCAGAAAGTACTCAAGCCTAAATCAAGTTCTGAACCATCTTCATATCTTGAATCTTTCCAGGTCAGGCTGCTTTCACGACCTGGTGAACTTACAGCTGACCAGTCAGATGGAAAGATCTTTTTCAGTGGATGGACACAGAACACTGGTAAGTGGATTGAAAAAACATGAGACACGGAGGCCTGATCTGTGAGCCACTGTGATTCAGCACAGCTGTGACACAGTGCAAATCTCCACACTGCACTGGCCATGCCATGCACACACTACTGGAGAAACAGCTGAAGTGCAGATCTCTCACTACAAATGTACCAATAACAGCAGAGAGCAATCACCTTCCAAAGGACCACTTTGTGCACAGGGATGTCCCCAGCTGGGAGAGCTCTTGACTGGTGTGTTGTGTCCCCAGCCCCGAAGTGAGCTCAGCAGAGTCCTCCAGGAAAGTGCCTCGCAGCAGCTGAAACTCTGCTGCCTCTGCTCCACACCCCAGATGTGCATCATGGCATCCATCTGCCCTCTGCAGGAAAACATGACCCACAAATGACCACTTAATCTCCTCAATCCAATTTGGCTCAGCCACATGGCATCTGCCTTCTCCCACACTGCCACAAACATGCATACAGCCAGTCCCTGCTCCGTGGTGAGCGCTAGGATCAGCACACGCCACAGCAGTGCTTGCGGGCTGGCTGCTGCCTGGGAAATCACACAGAACCTCTGAAGACATAGAGGTCATGGACTGTGTTAATGGGAACCCGGGTCGCTGACCCCCATGGTCCTCTGACCATCTCATGAGAGCCCCAAAGGCTGTGCAGTCCAGAAGCAGAGCAGTGCACTTGAGATACCGACTGCCGATGCTGCTGTGCACATTCAGGAGAGAAGAAAAACAGCTCAAGGCAATGTAGACACAGTGATTTAAAAGGAAACAGATTAAAGACAGTCACGTGAGTGCAGCTGTGTCCCAGCAGTTATGCCATATGCATTTACAGGTAGATGGATATCTGGCAAAACCCCCTCTCTCTCTCTCAAGGATATAAATCACAGGAAGGGCTGTTATTCATGCTGCAACCAACCCATGACATGCGAAGCTGTGTCAAAGGGTACCAAACAGTGTTGACCAGGAGGACAGGGCAGTCTGAGAATGGGTACTCGGGGTGAGTATTTGTTCTAAGGCAGGCCAAATGGGGGGGGTCTAGATGGTTTTCCCTATCTCTATGCATTTATACAGCCTCTTTTTGACTCATCAGTATCTCTGGGATACAAATAGCTAAGAGCCCTAGGAGTATTTACATAGGGATAAAGACCTTGGCCTGTACTGACGGTTGTACGAAAATGCAACACAGTTGTCAGTCAAAGTGAGTTTTGAACTCAAAGTTGTTTCATTTCCAGCTGAGCAAATTTTCTCTTATTTCACAGGATACAGAGAGAACATACTCTCTTGTGCCTAAGCACCACTCCTTGTCTCTGCAACACAACAGAACAAACAGCTAATCAGGCCAAAATGCAGAGCATGCTGAAAAACTGGGAACATTCAGGATGTAGTTAGAGAAGGTGAAAATCTCCCCTGTAGCCTAGGAGGGCTGGTATTGCTGCTCCAGTCACAGCGCTTAGGGGCAAAGGATTATCTGGTAAGAAAAGACAGTTACATTGCCCTGTTGGACAGACACCACCTGGAGAGGGATGAAGTTATAAATCCTATGGAAGGAAACATACACATGGGGCAATGCAGATCTGGGATGCAAAGAAGCAAGGAGCTGATGAATGTCATTAGGCTTTTTGGGTGGCAACGGGATTGCAGCAATTAATGAATGAGGCTCCATCAGCTGCAAGAGAATCTTCTGCTGTTCAGAGAAGCAGAGCACATGTTTTCCAGCTTTCATCTGTCCCAAGATCATCCCCCTCCATTTTCTGTTTCATCACAGAAACCCAATCTCAGAGGCCTTCTCACATCCATTACAGGGAAAAATAACTGGATCCAACATAAACAGGAAGCAGAGCCATGCTATGCCTGCTGCCACCTTCGGAGATTGCAACATTTGCCCCGTATGTTTCTGATCCTCCTAAACACAGGCAGAGCAGCTCAGTTACACACATATACACATTTGTATGCCTTGCATTTGCAAATAATCTCTGATGTGGAGCTTCTTGGCGTGCTCTGTGGAAATCCATAAGCCTGTAGCAGCCTCTGCATCCCCTTTGGCTTACTACAGCAATAAGAACTTCTGAAGAGTCCCTGCAGCTCAGTTTGCTTTCCTACTGACAGAAGCACTTCGGATGCCTCTGATCAAAGTTCCTCCTCTTGTTAAGTTGCACAGAATTATTTCTGATATTCTCCCTGCCATTCATGATCATTTAACTACAATCCTTCCCCTGATCACCTGGCTCTCTACTCTGGACAAGTTTTCTACAGTGATGGAGTGACACATAGGATTCTGCAGGCTTGAGGAAGAGCTGCTGCCATCAGCCAGCTACCAAAGGTGCTCTTTCAGGTTTTCAAGCAGTCCTAGGTAGTGCTGCATCAACATCCTCCCTGCTCATGCTGCCTGAAGGGCAAGTCCCACCACTTGGCTCTGTGTGACCACCCTGTTGTGAAGTGCCCTTGAAAGAGGCTGACTGAAATAATAGATCCTGGACTGGGGTCACTGGAGAAGCCTCTAGAACGTTTACTAGACAGTTCCCTGGGTTTCCTAAATGTACAGTTTTCTGAAATATCTCAGTATTGACTTCAAACTTGTTAGTTCCTCTTCTGCAGGGAGAGGGATCTTTTTCTTGCCTTTTTGTAAAGAGAATTAAAAGCAAAGACAACAGCAAAACCAGAAATTCTCACAGCAATGAAACCAAACAGCGTGTAGGCTCCCCCTGAATTGTACCTGGTAGTAAGGTGGCTTTTTTGATGTCTAGTAGGGGTGGGCCTCTTACGACAGTTCCCCTTCATGGCATCACAAACCCAGTGTGGGGAGTTTGCCTCACTTGGCCACACATTTTCAGGCGACTCATAAGAGCTTAAGAGTTCGGAAGCCTTTATTTATCGAAGGTGGCTGGGCTTGGTAGAGAAGTTTAAATGTCACTGAGTGTATCCCGTGAACTCATGAACAGAACTGACATGGGTAAGTACTGATGCTTAGGGAAGCAAGGAGGAAGGNGAGTTAAACATACAGTTGTCAGAATTAATGTCAGCAACTGGGAAGAATGCTCTGATTTGTTACCACTTTTCAACTGAGGCCATATAAGGAAAATAGTTGATCAAGTCCAACTTCACAGGGCTAGAAAAGAACATGGAGTGGTGGGAGAAAATCCGGTGTAAAGTCTGTAGAGAAGTCCCAGGAACACTAGGACCAGGCAGGATGGTTCTTGAAGGCATTGGGCAAGGATGTATTGCATGGAAAGGGAAGGGAAGGGAAGGGAAGAGGAAGAGAAGGGAAGGGAAGAGGAAGAGAAGGGAAGGGAAGGGAAGAGGAAGAGAAGACAAGAGAAGAGAAGATTTTTCATTTGTATTAAAATACATCTTGGGACAGGTTTTGAACAGCTTTCCAGGCAAGTAAATTGAAGGCAGAAAGCAAAAATGGCCTGTAGAAGGGAGAATTACTGTAAGATTCCAGAAAGCAGCATTTGTAACAGAATGCTTTTGTTTGTTATAAAAAGACAAATGACTGTTTTGGTAGTAAGAAGACAATGTATAATAAATTTCTGCTATATTGCATATTTTTAAAGATTCCTAATCTTTCAAAATCTGCTTCTGTAAAGTTGAAAACCTTAGTTACAGATCTCTTTTTGCTCATCCTTCTGTTCAATTTAAACAAAAATGGTTCTTGCTCAATCAAGCTTTTCTACAACCAGTATTTCTATAAGATTCAGATTTGAAATAGTATCACCTCCTTGAGGTTTAGTGATTATTGAACCAAGAAGTGTCCTGGCTATGACAAAGAGAAATAACTGAGCCTTTGCTATTATTAGCAATGTTTGTTCTCATTCTTCAAGCTATAGATGGGCAGCTATATTCCCTTGGTACTTATCTGACTACCATTACAAAAATCTCAGCCCTTGTCCAAATCCACTCTGGGGAGTTAGAGCAGGCATTTAATCCTTTCTTTTGCACAGCTCCTCCTAAAATCACTGTAAAAGCTAAGGGGAGATCCTACTGCTGTCTTCAGCCACCTCATGGAAAGGTACAGCAAAAAAGCCAGACTCTTCTTGAAGGTGTATGTGTTACAAGAGGAAACAGATACAATTTGATACACAAGAAATTATTATTATTATAAATAAAAGATACCTCCCCACATTTTCACCACAAACAAGGTAAAATATTAAACATGGTGTCCAGAGACATGAGTGGAATAACTATCCTTGGAGTTATCCAGCTCTGGATATCTGGAGATCTGATTTGGTTAGATCTGCTCAAGTAGAAGTTGAACAAGATGATCTCCTGAGGTTCCCTAAAATACTCTGAGGTTGTGTGATTTTGTTTGACCTGAGTTATCACTCTCAGAATTGATACCATCACCTGACATTTGCACCACATGCCCAAGCACACCTTCAAAGAGATGAAGCTCTTGTCTGGCATCAGCAAGAAAAAGATGAGAGAAGAAATCCCATGAACAGCTGCAGGATGGGAAGGCCAAGAACTCTCCCGCAGGTTTCACATGTCTGTGATAAGGGCAAGAAATAAATCATAAGGAGTGGGAAATGGAATAACGATGGCAGCTGGGCCAGGTCATGACAGTTTAGCAAGCTGGACTTTAAGAAGGACTCCTCACTTCAGGCTATGGGGGCTCTGTTTTTCTTAAAAATTATATAGCCATCCTGTCTATGAAGAAAAATTTTCCAGATGTGGGTTAAATGTAGGTGACAGCACTTCTGCTCTCATATGTCAGAGGAGGCTATGAACTGTTTTTTTCCTAACTAACTGAATCCCATGAGTGTTTTTCCAGGCTGAAAGTTTCCTGCTTTTAATCTGATGTGGAATAAAACTGCCTTCAAACACAGAACTTTTTCCATGAGGGAAATCTTCTCTGCCAGCTAGCCCAAGGGTTTTTGAAGCTGGTTTCTAAGGATGCGCACAGTACACAGTTCTTTCTGTGGCAGAAAAGACAAAAGTTGATATGCAAAGACAGTTTCAGTTCTCTGTTTCCCAAGATTTTCTCCTTGGGCACTGCAACAATTTCCCATTATTGGAGATCTGAAAATCAAGAAGGAGTATTTCTTCTCCAGTCCTTGCACAGCTATTAAGCTTCAAGCAGGAATTTCATTGAGGGAACTTACTTCACTGCTGTTACAGAGAGGTTCAGACTAGACTAACCCAGTGACTCCCTCTGGCCCTAAATCTTGAAAGAATGCCTGTCTCTTCAATGTTAAGGAAATGTTGAGGTTTTATGTCCTAAAATGTGAACTCTGTAGGGCAAGAAAAGCCTTTACTTCACTTCTTGGTGCAATGCTTGACATACCGACATCCTGTAAAGGTTACCATGGTATTAAAATAAAGAATGGTCAGGAGGCCAGAAGCACCCATAACTCTCCTTCTGCCTCTTGTGGAAACCCTCTTTTTAAATATTTAACTGCTATTTCTCTCTGATACAGTATTTTATTATTACCTACTTTTCTTGAATGCTCATCTGATCCGTCTTAATGTTCTTTTAATAACACTTGGAATGGGATAATAATATTCTTGTACTTCTCCAGCACCTTAAGCCCTGACAGGTCCTAGTGTGCTTAACAAGGAGAAAAAGAAAAGGGAAGCGCTTAATTCATCAGACAGTGCAAGGTCATGCAAGACATCAGACAGAGAAGAAGACCTGATAAAACTAAAAGCATTGGGGTGTTTGGAGGGCCAGGTTTAGCCCATGGCCCTGTACTTGCAGGAAGGAAGTGCAAAACATCCATTGAGCTTTAGTTCAGCACCTGCAGGAAATTGCCAGGGTAGGTGCTGATGTGATGTGGGTGAAGTGCCAGCAGGATTCCTGCATGCTGCTGATGCTGTGTGTTATGTCTTCAACAGATCCCTCCACATGGCTTTTTTTAGCTCCCCCAAACACTGAGAATTGGAGTAAAAAACTACACAGGATCCATCTGGGTAAGGACAGGGAACACTGAAGTGGGTGGAGATGCACATGGAAGTTCTTGGAAAACTGCTTCTTTCATCAAGATACAGTCAAAGAAGTGAGCTTCTTGGTTTTGACTCCACTGAAGCAGGACAATGCCTGTGCTGGGAAATTGGAGAGGAAGGGATCACAGTAATGAAAGCAAGAAATGAGGATCTGAGCAAGTGTCTGTGCAGCCCTAAAGCAAGCAAATGAAGATCTGGGTACAACATGAGTACACAGCTGGGATACGAGAGAAAATAAGCTCAAGCTGGACATAGGGTTAACGCCCCAAGTGACAGTGCTAGCACAAGAAGGTGGAGGAAATGTGAGCCACCCCATCCATAGAATGACTGAAGAAGCAGGAGAGAAGTGGGTGGTGTGGGCAACACATCAAGCAGGACTGGCTAGAGGCCTGAATCTGTCAGGAAAGTCATATTCAGCCTTGCTGAGAATGGCTTTAATTGGGGCAGAGAGCAGAGACCTGAACTGAAGTAATGAGGATCCATTTGCTCCTCCCCCACATGGCTGTAAGTGGGCAGTGACAGGACCAGCCCCAACCATAAGTCTTATCTATGACAGTCAAGGGATCCTTAAAGAAAAGCACAACTGCTCCTTCAGCCTTTTCCTCCCAGCTCTCCTCAGGAGGCAAGGCAGAAGAGCTCAAGTCATTAACAACCTGAAGATTCAACAGAGTTAATGCTTACTGCATCTGCAGGTCCTGCTCCTGGGGAAAATGGATGCAATTCAGTAAGGCCAAACGCAGCTCCTCCACCAGTGCAGTAATGCCAACTGCACAGAGCCAGGATGGAGGACTGGCCAAGAAGCAGCTCTGAAGGACACGGAGATCATGAGTTGAGTAACAATCAATAATCATCTGCTGTTCCCTAAATAAATGAATAAATAAAGAGGGCAAACATTAGCCTGGAATGGATGACTTCTACTACCTGTTAAACAGGATTGAAAACCTTTCTGCCTGCTCAGAACTGAGAAGGATTCAGCTGGATAATTGTCTCCAGTGCATGTATAGCAAAATATGGACCATTTGGTAAGAGTCCGGAGGGTAACACCAAGGATGATTAGCAGTCTAGGGAACACGTCATAAAAGCAAAGGCAGAATTGGGATTGTTAGGCCCAGAGAAGAACAAGGAGTGTTATGACTTCAGTTGTCACTTAAACTTGTAAAGCCCTGAAAGGATGAATTTTCACTACATTTACATGCAACTACCGGAAAACATGTTCAGTAACTTACTTCTTGGTAAAAAAAGGAAAGGGCAAGAAGAAATGAGCTGCAGCAGGAAAAGATGGGTTCTCCAACTATGCCCATCCCTAAGAACTGGTTAGATCAGCCTCTGTCAGTATTTTGGATGGATAGATCTCTTGAGGCCTGGGCATTGCCGCATGCTTGTGCATGATCAGTGCATGCATTAATAAACAGAAGCTGAACCTACACAGTACCAGAGGTTACAATGGCAGTCCAAGGGAATGACTTGACAGAGACTGCAGCCACAGGTCTGTCTGCAAATGGTGAGGGCAAACACCTCCCAATGCTTAGTGCACTACGAACCTTAAGAGGTACCTCTAGCACTGACCTCTTGGCTAATGGCACATACTTTTTGCATGGGAAAGGTGACCTCACGGCCTCACCTCACATGTAAACACAATGTCAATCAAGCAGTCCTCGGTAAACTTCTGCTAAGAGCAACATGGCAAAGACACCGCAAAGTCCATTGCAGTCCTTGACCTCCAAACTGGTGGAATATCAAGTTTATTTTCTCTCTCCTGTTCTGCAAAGTTGTTTTGTATATGTCTGTGACTCTGTGGAAAAAAGTATGACTCACAGTCCAGTTGTCCAACCAAAATGGAAGTTCCCTACAAAGTTCTTCTATAGAGGGGACAAAACCTTCTCAGGGATCCTTTCAAGATAGAACTACCCCATCCTCCATGAGGTTTACACCATTTTCCCCAAGCACAGCCTAGTTTCTCTGATAAACATGAAGCACTAGATGTAGGAAATAATAAATGTAACCCCTGTTTTTTGGTTATCATTCTCCCATTATGTACCATTCCATCCCTCACTCCCCACCCAGGGAAGCAAGTTAAATTTGTGTGACTGCTGTGAGTGAGGTCACCAGAGCGCCAGCTGCACAGAGAGGAGGCTTGGATACACAGGCCATAGGAGAACCTGTGCAGATAGAGCCAGACAGGATGGGTGGGACCAAGGTCTGATTTGTCAATTGACTTTGGCCAAGGAGAAGGAAGAGGAGGTGGGAGAAAACCACCCAAGACTGCAAAGAACAAGAAATTACATGACAAAAGATGTGTGAGAATTTCAGTATAGGGGCCTTGTCACTGGAACCCGTCTGCCCACCATGATTTTGCCTTATCTCATCACTTTTCACAGAGGGACATGGGGACAGTCCATTTATTATCTACACAGGTTTCCAGGTCCTGCTGTTATTTTCTTCACCAGAGAAAAGTCATCACTCATCACTCTCCACTGCCAACAATGTAATCTGTTCTACTGTAACCAGTGATAAATCAGAAAAGGATAAAAGGTAGGTTGTGAAAAGATGGGGGAAGATAAGAAAGTCTTCAGCATTAAGCAATTCATTTTAAGTAAGCAATCCTGATTAACAAAGGAAAAGGAGAAAGATAAAAAGTTAACAAGCTATTCTGTAAGTCTGGTTTCCCATGGAAACCATATCATGATGGGGCTATTCTTTTTTTGTCTAATGGGATACACGTTCCTATTACAGCTGCTGTTCCATCTGAAGCTCTGTCCTCCATGGACTCTACAGTGTCTAGCACAGACAATGTTATAATCTTTCCCTCAGCAGGACATTTCTAGCTTTCCTCTTCTTCATCCAGCTAGTTTTCATGAAACATAGAGGAGTTTAATGCATTTCAGATCTCATTCTCTGGCAGATGGGGCTGGCATTAGCCAGTAGGTTTAGAGGAGGGCTGATGAGCATAACCTGTAACAGCTAACACCATCACACGGCTGTATTCCTTTGGCAGTCAGATAATAAAAGGATGGGATGGCCACAAATATGGACCACTAACAATTACAGTACATCTTATTACCTTACCACAGACCTAGGAGGAATGGAGACGTGCAGCAGACACAAAGGACACACTATCACAGATTTTTGGCACAACCATTTCTGACTTCTGGACTGGGCCAGCGTTAAATGGAAAAAAACCAATGTGAGCAAAAGGCTGCCACAGGGGAGGCTCTTGCTGGGAATGAATTTTGGCTTGAAAGACAACCTGAATGCAATTCAGTTTTGTATGAACAGAGCCCTTCCAGAAGCAAGTGTTGCCTTTGTGGAAATAACAGTGACTCTACAGATGCAAACAATGGAGCGACATGCTTTTGCATTGCTTGTTCTGTCACTAACTGACATCAGCCACTGTTAATCATAGCCTGAAATGTATATTTAAGAAACAGTGACACAAACATAGACAAGTTCCTTCATAAAACCTTTTATATGGGGAAAAGTAAAAGAAAAGAAAAACTGCTGCTCAAGCTAGCTGGTGGCACTGAAATAAATGGGTCAGGCATCAGAGTTTCAGCAGGCACAAAAGGTGAAAACCTTGTCTTCCAGAGCAATTAAAAGTCAATGGGATTAGTGGCTTTCACTATTATTTATAGAAACCCTGCTGTGTGCACAACATTATTGAAATACAGGGGTCAGGTCCCTGCTACTGGATGCCTACACTTTTGCTCTTGAAGTTAATGGGAGCTTTGCCAATCAACTCTGTGGCAACAGCAACTAAATCTAAAATAGATGACATCCTGGGCTCCATTCAGATGATGGCTCAAGCAAAGCTTTTGCCAAGGCCAAGAATGTTCTGCCTGCACAGTACAGATTTGATCCTGGGACAGGTGAAATAGGAGATGTAGCTATAGAGGTGTTAAGATTCAAAGATGGGGAGGCAGAGAGGTGGACTGAATGGCACAGGAAGCACCCTCTCTTCCGTTCTATCATAAATTACAACAGACAGAAAGCTAAACAGCTGCACCCCAGTATCTTCTGTTCTTCAGTTTTAGCAGGACTGGCTGTTTTCCAACACAAAGTAAATGAATACTAAGGGAACACACCTATGAAAAGGCCATGGATAGGAAGCCTGCACTGTCATTATGTGATTCAGCATGTTTTAAAACAGTGTCCTGATGTTCTAGCTGGTTTGGACAGACCCCATGAAACACCAGCATCTCTACTCCCAAGTTTTCTGGGCTTTAGACGTGCTTGTGATGCTGGTTGCCCAGTCGTTTCTTCTTTCACTCATTCATTATCATACTTGTGCCCTGAATTCTGACACAGACTGCCTCTTTTCCTCTTTGTCTCGCTCTAGTACCTCATTTTCCTCAACCTTGCAATGTTGTAAATCAGAAATCAGACATCCCAGACACCTCCTCCACTCCTCTGTGCTGCTGAGAGACCAGTCTGTAAAGTAGCAGTATTTCCTGACCTTAGCTCATGCCTTCTCTGCAGACCCTACCGTGCAGGGAGCTGATGATGCTTTTTGCCCATGTCCATACCAGGCATGGGTTGAGATTCTCACTAGTTATTTCAAGAAACACATGCTAATGGCCAGCCCTTCAGTGGTACTGACCATTCCCTGATCCTACACATGGCCCCCAAGAATGTGTGTTAGTCCAGGCTGAGTAATTTGGGCTCACCTTAATTCTAGGGAAGTCCTGAACATGGCAGGTGCCTACATGCTGAAGACATTACCTTACATGAGCATGAAACCCAGACATGCACCTGCAGGGGTGGATCTCACTGGTCAGGCACAGGAGGCGGGTGAGCTGTGGGGCAAGACACCAGCCCCAGGGCCCTGCTCCTAGCCAGTCTTACCCTGATCTCTGGACTGGCTTCAGATGTGAAGCATGAATTTTACTTTCAGAAATGTTATCATTAATGTGATGACTCTAAATATCCATAATAATCATAAGGCTTTATAATCCTTCATTAAACTTTAGCTCTTTCTTTGTCCTGCAGCAAGGAGCTCCACGGCCCAATTACATATCACATAGAAAAGCATGTCTTAATGCATTTCCATTTTAAGTTGTCTTCCCTTCCAATTTTCTTGAAGGTCTTCATGTTCCCATATTAAGGAGCTGGTGCCCCAAAAGTCTAGAGGGGACTTTAGTGGGAAGAGTAGTCTACATTCAAGCATTTCTATTGAATACTGAGCTAAGTCCAAGCTGTCAGCCTGCAGGTAAGAATCCACAATCTATTCTCTCTGATCCTCCACAGCCAACCAAAACTATCACTACTGATTTTTCAAATCTCCATCTTCACAGCATCTTTCCCCAAAACAGAGAAAAAGAGACACTCAGACTGAAAATGATAGGTAAGAAAAGATGTGCACACACTCTAACTGACAATGTAACAAGTGAACCTTCAAACATATGGCTTTCCAAACTATCTCAGTTTCATTTAAGAATGTTTTTTCTATTTATGTTCAGCACAGCTAGCACCACTTCTGAGATCCTAAACTCCACAGTACTGCTAACTACTTGTGACGTGGGCAGACAGTTTATCCCCTGATGCGAAGGGACTTTTCACCCATGTCTTTTCCTGCTAATCCCCATGACTTGCTTTCAGCTTGGAACCATACCAAATACTGTAAAACATTTGTGTGAGAGGAGCTCATCTTATTTTCTTTCTCTTGCCGAACATTGTCAGAGATCCAGGAAAGCAGACAAAATTCTGCAAACACTAAGCATTAACCAAAACAGAAGAAAATACTCCAGCATTTTTCTTTCTCACTTTCTCCCCAGAGCTTTGCCACTCAATCCAGGGTCTCAGAATTTGCTGACACAAAGGTGCAGGACGTTCAGTCATTGAAACCTTTGAAAATGCCGAGCAAGTCCCCGAAAGGAAATGCCATTGCCAAGCGCTGAGTTTAGTCCCTCAGCTTTCACGATGTTTAGCTCTCATTTTCAATGAAAGCAGCTGCCTTTTTCAACTGTCAGACCTGAGCAAAGTTTGCTCTTCATGCCCTCAAAACAGGAGCCCAGATGCTGCAATCCCCTGGTCATCAGATCCACTCCTTTCTTGCCTGCATCCCTGGTTTCTCTTGACTAACATGCAAGGATCAGAACAGTTTCACAATAATGAGCTTTCCTCCTTCCTACGGTCCTCAGCACATTTTTAAATTAAAGAATCAGCTTACCCATAAGAGCCACAAACCAACATGAGGAGCTTAAGATATAAGCAATTCAGTAGCCTGAAGTATCATGCATGTTGGGCAATCATAAATTTAAAGCAAAAATCCCTACCAATTTTATTTTGCATTAGATATTAAATAAAACCTACTTGCGAAGCCAGACTACTAAGAAAATTTTTTGGCTGTTGTTTTGGTTGGGATTTTTTTTTACTTCAAAACAGGATTAAAACATCTTTTGGAGACTCACTGTCATTTTATCTGAGTAAATAAGCTTAGAGCGCCTAACAGTCCATTTATAATGAAGGCTTTTGTTCTTGTTACTGTGATGCAGCCCTGAAAATTTGCCCACAGCTGCAGCAAATTCAGATGGTTTTGACAGGTAAATAAAACACTGTTTAGATCTGTCATTGTTATTAATCTGCAGAGTAAAGAACTAGCAATTATATTTTGTTTCCAAGCAGATAAATTTTCATTATGATCTTGGCAGGGGTGGTATAGAGTAATGTGCATCTATGACTTTTACAGTTGTGAGGGTCCAAAACATAAAGAATCTTTGGTCAGCTGTTGAGTTGTAAAACAAATGGGAAATAAAGGCTAAACCAGTAATAAACACCATAACAAAAAGGAACAAGGAATGTGGGATTTAGCCCTGTTGGAGTTTTATTGACATAAGGGCCAAATAAACCAAACTGCAGGTCTTGACATCAGCTGCACCAATTCAGTGCTCAGTTATTCTGAACTGTATTTCCAGGAAGCTGTGTCAGGATCTGGCTGTGCTTTAAACCCCACAGTTTGGGCTTCCATAATGACTTGTGCTTCCCAGCTGCTGCTGCAGAGGAAAACGTTTCAAATATTCCTCAAGCCATGCTGATGACGAAAAATTTATTTGTGGAATAAGCTACTGCTCAAGGATGAGTACCAGAATCCAGCTGCAAGTATCTTACTGTATTGGTCAGAAACTGTGAGAATCAAAAGAGAGAAATCCTGGTAAAAGTCTTATGAGATGCCAGTCACGTCCGCTCAGCTCCTCACTCAGGTAGGCTGGCAGATGGTCAGCAAATAGTCTCACTTTTACAATGCAACCTACACGGGTTTTCAGTGTGAAAATTAGCATCCAATTATTTTCAAGCATTAATGTTCTCCAAGGAAGCAAGCTACCTCTATTTTAATTCTGCTTAGGCTCTATTTGCTCTGACACGTAAGCCAATCTCGCAGGTGCTACGTCTTGTGTACACAGGCAGAATGGCAAGCTAGGGAAGAGTACTAGAAATGCGGAATAATGCAAATTCCCAGGAAGTGAATCGCATGGCTTCCAACTTTTAGAAAAGACAGGGACAAGACAAGCAAGAGAGGAAGGTGTACAGTATCTCCAAAAAAATTACTTCCTCCACTCCCATCTGAAAGCTTATGGTGAAAACTGTGTTTCACAGCTATCTGCATAAACCGTTAGAGAAGACTACAGTCTGATCAGCACTGAGCTGTGACCTATGGAACCCTTGGTGTGACACATCCAGCCGGGTCGTGGATACTGGGATTGGTTGGTGGCAGGCCCCACTTCTCCCAAGGAAGAATGGAAGCCACTTTCCAGCACCTGTCACCACCATCCTCAAACCAACATAAGGGAAGGCTCAATCACTGCATTACAGATGTAGGCAACTTTGGGAAAGGCAGGATGTGTGCCAGAGCACAGCCACTTTCAAATGAGAACTGGCTTTCTCCTTAATAGAGCACACAAGTCCACGAAGGGCAAAGAAGACCTGAGGTAAAACCCATTTTGCATGAGATTTCAATGCATCACCTTACATGCCAGAATCTGTGCCCAAAATGGAAACAGTCAAGTTGAACTTTGCAACCCTTTCTTGTGCAAGGATCCCCTATTATGACGGGTAATGGAATTATCCTGAGTAATAATGGCTATCTGCACACATGGGCTTGATCCCACAAGGAGAGGTCTGCAGCCTTCCTTGCACCTGCAAGCTGTGTCATGTTAGGTACAAATGTTGCTGGGTACATCCCAAAGGAAGTTGCTAGCCTGAAAATACATGAGATGCTTTTAATTGTCATTAAATATGGGGAATAATGCTCCAGGGCGGCATCTTACGTTCTAGCATGGTTTCATTTGTTTCATTCTCCTGTGTGGTGGAGGGAACCTTCACTGGCCTAACCTCAATCTGCACCACGGTGCATCTCCAGGCTGCAGCTTCAGCAGGTACAACTGTAGTCAGCTGTGTTCCTCCTGCAGATAGTGCAACTGGGAGCATGGGAGCAGTGGAGCACCTGCACAGCTCCTACTAGCCATCCCCTAGGAACCACTGAAGTGGGGTTGTCCCCTGCCACGTGTTTTGTACAGACTGAAGTTGTATTTTTAAAAGCAAAGAGCACATTAAACTCCTCCTTTGCATCACTTTTGGAATCATCGCTGCTGGGTACGCACAAAGCACCAAACAGGCTCCCTTTCTGAGATGTGCTCTGCTCCATGACGGTGTCAGCGTGTCTCTCCTGCCATGCCACAGCTGTACGGCTCTGAGGCTGGGCGTGAGTGCCCGGGGCAAGGCTGCCGGGCAGCAGAGAGGATGGAGCACGCCTCCACCCCACACCTCGCTGGAAAATACTACCGAGGTGCAAAATCCTGGAGCCCGGGGCCTGGGCAGAAGGCAGAGTCCCTCCGAGTTTGGGGTCCTGTTCCGGGCAACAGGGACACCCCCACAACCAGCAGGCCCCGGGCCCCTCAGGCTGGAGCATCGCTGCCACCGGGCCCGTCGGGGCCCCCACCCCAGCGCCCACCGCCCGCGGTCGCTCACCTGCTCGGGCCCCTGGAAGCAGATCCTGCAGAGCGGGGTGCGGATGCCGCTGTCGACGCTGCTGCCCAGCGAGTAGCGGTCCTCGGCCTTGCCCTTGCCGAAGTCATCCGAGGAGGTGCTGCTGGGCAGGGAGGCGGGCGGCTCCCCGGCGGGGCTGCCCCACTCCTCGGCGGCCGGG